>JAGFPH010008981.1:31349-50656 GCA_018207615.1 Philaenus spumarius
TCGTGACGTCACGTTTCACCTGGGGGGGGGGAGTATTCCGCATCCCCTTAAAAATTCTATATATAAATATGTATATATGTGCACACACTCCAACGGCCGCAATTTAAGTCCTTAAGCCAAAAAAATCATATTTTTTTACCTGACGTAACTATTTTTTGCGATTTTTTTGTACTAGATGACATTTTTTTAGGGTTTTATCTACAAAAATAAATGTAGGATATTATGCTGATCATTTTGTTTTTTTGAAACGACCTTAAACCTTTTGAGTTTCCCCAAAATCAATCTAAACATAAAATACCATAAAAGTACCCGGTGCACGTGAAGCAAGGCCGTAGCCACGAAAACTTTTCGGGGGATGTCAGGTCAGGACCAAGATTTGAATTTAAACCCTTTTAACACGTTCACTGCTAAGGACGCACATGTGAGCTTGACACAGAACACTATGAGAATCGGCCGACGCACAGTGCATTGCACGTCAACCCCATATTGGTGAGTATTTTCAATACACAATGCATTGCGCGTTTTGTTAGAGTAAAGTATTTTTGTTGAACCTTCATAGTTTTCTTATTTAATAGATCAGATCAAGCTCACAAGAGAGTAAGGCTGTAACCTACTGCGTTTATGTGTATTGTACGTTGTAGTTTAATTAAGTAAATCTAAATATCAGTATGCATGCAATGCACAATGATGTAAAATAATGTTGCTGGATCCTCTGTTGTATTGTCTATTTTATAATTTAATTTGCAATTTTTAAACCTAGTATTAAGTTTTACTACTAAATTTTAGGATTTCGGGGGGGGGGGGGGGTTGACCCCGGAACTCCCCCCCGGATATGGCCTTGATGTAAAAGGATTTTACTGTGGGGCATCTTCTGGTCCAAGGCTAACGTACGAGTTTGCACAAATCCTTTACTAGTGGTATGAAGGTACCCTGAACATTTTAAGGCTCTAGCGATCATAGTTTTGGCTGTACGTTGATTATGAATCAGTTGTGTAACGTTAGGCGTTACAATAAAAAAAATGAAATTTAATAAAATTTAAAAAGATGGGTTATGTAATTTTAATAAGTTCAAAAATAAAAAAAGCTCAATATCTATTAAAAACAATGAAGTGTAAGTATTTCATTCATAAGACTATTTACGTTACCAAATTATTTCATTATTATCAATTGCAACACTTACTTTCTCAAAATAAACAATGTCTAAAATCTAACCTCAAATGTATTTGTTTTTTGTTTATTAAGTTACTCACACTCCATCTGTGACCAGGTCAATTACGTTCAATATATGGTCGCTTTTGGCGGCCATTAACAATGCACAATAGAATGTCGTCACAATTTTTATTTAAGCCTAGTTTACCAATTTAAGAAATTATTTTATTTGAATTCCAAATACTAGAGGGGGATACGCTTTGACTGAGTTAGTACTGGATATGAATGAAACTATGGGGTAAAAATAATAAGCCGGAGCATTGCAACGAACAATTTAAAGAATTTAACACTTCATGACTGATCTTAAAACAAAAATTTTTACTTTAAAAATCACAGAAAAGAAAACACATAAAATTAAGCTTACCTAGACACAATGTTACCAATTAAACAAAATAAAAAATACTGAAACAACAGGCAGATCAAAAAATTTTTATAAAAAAAGTCTCCTGAACCCACAGTTTAATTTTGAGTGATATATTGATATTCTAACATCAAATACTTGTGTATCTCATGTATTCCAATTATTCCAAAATGTTTTTCAACTCACTTACACTGTTTTTGTAGCCTAAAAGAGACGATTTCGATTTCACATAATGTCAATTGACTCACTATTACTTTTTAACACTTCAAAACTGGACGATTTTACACATATTTCTTGACATCTGCTTTAAATTGTTCAGCTACATCTCGGACACACCTTACTCCATTGCCTGCCAATGTGAGAAGGAAGATGGAAGCCTCTGACGTCACTTCCTTTCTGCTCTGATGCCAATCCACTTTTCCAGCCAACTCACATTTGTTGCTATTGTACATGTTTATATCTCAATGTTTACATATACAGTAGGATCTCGGTAATCCGGCCCTATATGGGGATTAGTAGGGCCGGATTACCAAAAATGCTGAATTAGTGGAAGTGAATTAAAAAATTAAGAAATTTAACAATAAACTACATTTTTAATGCTTATGAAAACTATGACAATAATCGTTTTAACTATGTATGTACTGTATAATGAAATTTCGTTAATTATTATGAAAAATAAACTGTGATATGAAACAGAAAGGTACAGTACAGTATGTATTTTAATCAATGAACAAAGTCAGTCACTAAACACTGTATACAGTACACGCAAAATGAAAATTTAATACCTACTGTACACTTTACATTTACTTAAACAACAGTAAAATAGTTTGTAATCCTTTTCTGTTTCTTTGCATTAAAGGAAAGTTTTAAAACATTTTCTTGAAGTCTTTTGAGTGTCAATATGTCGGAAGCTGAAACTCCGTTTTCTTCCGCCCAAGTTATTGCAGTTGCGTAGGCACAGAGCGCCGAGTCCTTGTTTACTGTGTGTGCAGCTGTCGTATTGGCTCCGCCCTCCTCTCCCTCCTCCACGTCACTGCTGTCTAGTAGGTCTTCGATGATCTCATCGTCTGTCATTATTTGACACTGCTCGTCGTCTGCTCCTTCTAACCAGGCGTTAACATCAACTGATGTCAGACCATCAGGCTCGTCTACCAGTTGTTCAATAATTGCTTCTCTCAAGTCATTTAGCTCAACATCTGTGATAATTTGGGGTTGTGAATTTTTTTTTGTAATCCTGTAGTAAATCCAGAGAAGGCCACAACTTCGCCCACGAACAAACAATAGTTTTTGTTGAAAGTTTTTCCCATGCGCTTGCAAGATTAAAAACAACATCTTTGAGTTGTTCAATCTTCAACGCTGTAACAACACTCCCCTCTTTTGATAGAACACTGTACAACAGGGTTTTTTTATAACTTGTTTTTATAGTTTGGATCACGTTTTGGTCCATAGGTTGGAGTAACGGAGTTACATTGGGGGGCAAAAATAAAGTAATGATTTTACCATCTTTAGATTTTAACTCGTCCTCATCAGGATGTCCAGGACAATTGTCAAGAACTAAAAGGGCTTTTTGAGGCAATTTCTGTTTTTTCAAAAACTTGTTTACCGATGGAACAAAAGTTTTATGAAACTATTCCGAAAAAAGAGTTTTCGTCATCCATCCCCTGGTTGAATTTGTGTATGAAACCGGCAACTGTACGTTTTTGAAAGCCCTTGGCTTTTTGGCTTTCCCAATGACCAGCAATTCTAATTTCTGCGTGCCACTAGCATTACAACACGGCATAAAAGTTATTCTATCTTTTGCCAACTTGCGACCTGGGGCACTAGCTTCCTCCCTATGAACAAAGGTTTTTTTCGGCAAAAGACGCCAGAACAGACCACTCTCGTCTGCATTGTAAATCTGATCTGGGCCTAAATCCATTTCTTTGACGATTTCTTTAAATTTTATAACAAAAGGCTCTGCAGCCTCTACATCACTTGAAAGTTTTTCTCCAGTTAAAATTAACAATCGAATTCCAAAGCGCCGTTTGAATTTCTCTAACCACCCAACACTTGCACGGAAGTCGTCTTTTTTCATAATTTTTTTATAAAATATTTTTGCCTTTTCCATGATAATATCACCTGAAATAGGTGTGTGACGGCTCCTTTCGTGCATGAACCAAGCATAAAGTGCGTCTTCTACTTGCGGAAATTCACCTGCTTTTAATGTCTTTCTTACCTTGGAAGATGATTCACTACCCCTCTTGAAGAATGATTCAATTTGCTCCTTTCTCTTCTTAATGTCGTGTATAGTTGCACGCCCGATATTGTATTCCTTAGACAAATTAACCAACTTCTCACCCTTTTCCAACCGTTTTAAAATTGCATATTTTTTATCTCACGGTCTTCACTTAACTCACTCGCAACAATCACAATGTATTCAACTTCTCTTATCAAACGCCAACGTACTACTGTCGTTGTGGAGACTCATGTCTAGACATGTCTTAGAAATTTCTAGAAATTGAATGACTCATCGGCGGAAACACAGCGCCGGATTACTGGACGTGCCGGAGTATTGAACGGCCGGATTATAGAGACTGTACTGTATTAGTTTTTAGCCGAATTTTTGAAGAAAATAAGAGCTATTACACTCGACCCAACTTGAAAACGGTTCATCGGAGGAGGGTAAAACTTCGTTTATGTCCGTTTCAGACCATTTGGAGACGATACCCAAAACTCATTAATTTATATATATGTTTTATTCCCGGATTGATAAGTGGTAGTAAATATGCTTCAAAATGGCTGATTTTTTGGTGAAAGGGTCCTAGTAGGATTCCTCAGATAGACCTTTTTTTTTTTTTATCCGATTCAAAATGGCGGAGTTATACCGATTAGTCGTTTTTGGGTAGGGATTTAAGGTTATATAAGTATATGGGTTTTTCCCACCTTGATAAAACAGTAGTAAATATGATTCAAAATAACTGAACTTCTAGTGGAAGGGTCCTTGTAGGATTCTTAGACTCCGATTTTCTGATTTTTCGATTTGATACAAAATGGCGGCCTATTTGATTCAAACCAAAATGGCAAAGTTAGAGCGAGGAAATTGCATTATTTCTCCCACTCAAAGGCCCGATTACAAATTTTGGGTTATATCATTCGAAAGGTAATTAGATTTACTACAATCCTGTGCAAAGGTATTACAGGTACAGTCCCCAGAACAAGGAACAAAATTGATATGAAGCTGACGATAAATGATTTTTTCATTATAAATGTAAGGTTTTTGCGCAATTTCTCCAACTCATAAGCCTGTGTGCAATTTTTGAGCTATATCATTCGAAAGATAATTAAATTTACTACAATCCTGTGCAAAGATAATTCAGGTACAGTTCCCGGAGCAAGGAACAAAATTTATAAAAAACTGATCTTTTCATTATCCATGTCAGGTTTTGGCGCAATTTCTCCCACTCATAAGCCCGAGTGGAACTTTTGAGCTATATCATTCAAAAGGTAATGAAATTTTCTACAATCCTGTGCAAACAAGAAATACAATCCTGTATTTCAGGTACAGTCTTCGGAACAAGTAATACAATTGATATGAAGCTCCTGATAAATGATTTTTTTATTATTAATGTAAGGTAATTACGCAATTTCTCCCACTCATAAACCCGAGTGCAATTTGTGAGCTATGTCATTCGAAAGGTAATTAAATTTACTATAATCCTGTGCAAATGTATTTTTGGAACAGTTTCCGGATCAAGGAACAATAGGAACTCCCGTTATTTAATACTAGTTATTTCCGGATAAGAAAATTCGGCTGTAGTAATGCGGCAGTGCTGCTTACGGGGTTTATTTATTTTGTAATGAAGGAAATATTGTCATTGTTATTATTATTATTTGAGTTCTATTGTCACTTTTTTATACTATGATGCTATCACTCCAACTGTTTATATATCACTCTTTTACATCACATCACTTTTACTGCGTGTATGTATATAATGTATTATCTTCTCTAAATATAAAAGGCAAAGCCCTCACTCACTCATCATCACTAATTCTCCCACTTCCCATGAAACTAGAGAGATGAAATTTGGCATGTGTGTACTTTATGATGTAAATAGGAAAACTAAGGAAATTTCATTTCGATATTCAAATTTTTAGGGGTAGGTTTGGGAGTTTAGGGTTGTCATTCTCAAAAACGGTTTTGTAATGGCTTTATACTTTTTGCTATAGCGGGAAAATGAAAGATCGGATCTTAAATTTGATGAAAAATTTTCATTGTGGAATTCAATTATCTACAACTTTCGTATTTAAAATTTTTGTCTATCTAGAACGGCTACGGAGCAAAATTAGTTTATATTTGAAAAAAAATACTAATTTAAGAGTTGCCATTCCCAAAAATGGTTTTGTATTGGGTTCTATATATAAAAGGCATTATAAATAAAACATAACATATGTTTTTAGAAAGTTCCATCGGGGGTTGGCGTGCGAAGCATGCAGGGGTCTACCCTATATAATGTACCAAATCCCATCAAATAATTAAGTTTAAAAAAAACAATAAAATAGCCTAAAACCTTATTCAATCCGGTAACCTAATTACAAAGCCGACATTGCATATTAGCAACATAACCTATATCCACAAAGTGCTAACCTAAGTCAAATGAAACCAGATCATTTTGATAATTAAGCCTAAAGAGCAACAATCTATACTATTCGGTCTAAACAACAGAAAATAATACACAACTTATCACAAACAAACCACTCATATATTAATTCAAGATTAAAACAAACAAGCCCTGAAAATGAACAAGATAGGCCTAAGTCGAAATCATAAACATTCAAGATTGTATACGTTTTACGCATAAATTAATCACGCCACAGCACAATCATAACTTCACATATCTTAATTGACTGCAACGGCAAATATGTACGGCGGCCATCTGCCGACCTCCGTATTAAAACGTATGTGAGCTAACCATAGACTTCTATGTACTAAAGAGAATAATTAGACTGTAGATAACTATAAGATTTCACTAGTTACTATTATTTGTATGTAAAACATCTGTTAATCTCGATTGTAAGCATTGTAAAATATTGAATAAGAAGAAATAACTTAAAGTAAAGCTAAGGGCCTAATGCCTACAGAAAGAATCCATCTTGTTCCAAAATAAAAAATCAGCTGATATGTATAAACGCGATAAAAATCAACCTTAAACCATTTAAATAATGAATAAATAACAAACCAATTGAATGATAACAACAAATATGTGTGTGAGAAATAATTAGTGTAACCCCAAATTGCCTATTATTCCAAAAAAGAACAAAATACCAGCACTATATACTACAGCGGAAGAATTCAACCGTCTTAACAAACGATCTAATTGCACACAAAAAAGATCTGTCCGCCACGAAAAAAAAAGCAGCGCGTCTTTTTAAAGAAAATATGGAGTTGCTTTGTAACTTGCAGACTGTAAAGAAGCCAAATTGTACTATCAGAAGTTTGTAATTAATATTTGTGGAAACCAGTGAATAGAGTCAGTGAGAACAATACAGAGATTGGTATACTCTGCTAAATAACATTTAAACATTTATAAATTCGAAAGAACTATAAGAGAAGCCTAGAACCAGCAATTTAATTATCATAAGAAAACTAACCTTTTTAAATATTTTTCAAAATTATATAAATCTTAATTTAAATTCATGTATGCATTCAAGGTATATAATACAATCATTCCAGCACGAGTGCCTATCCCGAGGTCTAATTAATTGCTAAAGCATATTTTATAAACCCAAATTGTTTTACAAAGACTGAGCTAAGCCTAGGGGCATTAAAATATTTTGAGATTGTATAACTAATAATATTTGTATAATAAAAGATAATAAATGACCATTTAATATGTTAATATAACATAATCTAGTTATTATTCAGTAGTATTAGAACTTAGAGATTAATTACCTACTTTTGATAAAACCAAATTTATATATTAAAAATTTAGAACCATTGGCTTGAATTGAGTAGGGTCAATAGGTAATAAGATCATATTTGAATAATTTTACAACATTTACATTATAATATGGCTTCCATAAAGTGGGGCATTTAAAATAAAGCAGATACTACATTATAAAATAGCTCCATAACATGGGGCTGTTAATATATACTTATTTAACATTTAAACTACATTATACCTAGTGTTATATATTTTAGATCCGCCTTTACATATTTATCTAAAGTTATGTCTGCCTTTTGTAAACTTTTCTTTATTTATTAAATACCTATTACCTTCAATTTAACAGAAATTATTTATTATCCTTGCATCTATTATATATATATATATATAATGTTTATTGCGTCTTTTATTTTTATATACATATATGATATTTACTTCATTTTTCATTATAACCTAGTCACTTTCTCGGCTGTATTGGTCACATATGTTACAGTAGGTCAGCACTCCTTTAATATATACAGATTTACCATATTCCTAGGAGAGAACAATGCTATGCTTCCGATCATTAACCCGCCGTTAGTCGGGACGTGAGAAAAATTCTCACATTTTCAGTTTTTTGATCCCCAAATGCAATCTAGCGGCATTGGGTTGAAACCATTCTAGGAGGTCCTCAACCAGGACACTAGGAGTGCTGTTATAGCAGAAACAAACGTATACCACTGGCCGTTTGCCTGGGGTAGTGGTTTGATGTAAGCGTGGTCGTGTTAGTGAGAAAAAAGTTCTACACCCGACTAGTCGTGTTGCCCTCGTTATGAGAATTTTTCTCTACTCCCGACTATCCACGTGTCTATTTTTTTTAAATATTTTTATTATTTCAGTAGTATTTTATAGTGTATAGTATTTTATAGTGATTTATTAGAAAGTGTATTGTTCAAGTGGAAAAAGAACAAGAATCTCAGTTGTTGTGTTGGTTGGACGAGGCCGAGGCGTACAACGATTCTGAAGTCTCTGATAAATGCAGTGAAGACGATGATGATGACCAGAATTCTGAAATCTCCTGCTCAGACATGGAAACACCAGATGATGATTATACTGATAGAAGCATGGCAATGCCTGATAATTAATACTTCTTCAATGGTCATTGACAATAATGTATTTTTTAACAATATATGCCTCCTATTCCTCAAATTGTTCCTCTACACCCAACTAACATACCATGTCACAGCGAAGATTTCGTTTGTTGTCACAGTCGCTGAATTTGACAATGAAACTACCCATACCAGAAGAAAGGAAGTTGATAATTTAGCCCCTATTCGTGATATGTTTGATGGATTTGTAAAAATATGTGGTGAAAGTTACAGTGTTGCCGAAAATGTAACAGTAGATGAGATGATGAAATGATAAAAAGTAAAAAGAATTACAAATTGAAAAACATAATTATTTCTGAAGCATTAGGCCATATCTATATAATAAAAATGAATTGCTGTTTCTTTGAAATCGCATCAATTGAAAACTGCTGGACCAATTTGGCAATTTTTTGTTTTAAAATGTTCGTAATTGTCCGAACTAGGTTTTTATGTAAAGAAAAATTTGAAAAGTTTCCCGAAAAAGTTTCAAATTTGGAAAAAACTAAACAGCCTCTTTTGTATGGACTCAAGACCATAGCGCTCAAAAACAGCTGTTCGTATAAAATGCTTAGTAACACATGTTTGTTTACATTCATTACCATAGCAACTTTAGCAAATTTATAATCAGTTTATTATTCTTCAAAACCAATAGCTTTTTAGATTAGATTGACAAATTAAAAGCAAACACAAACAAAAATCAATAAAACATGCTTAGGCCTACTATATTATAATTCAATTTAAACATCGGTTGTTACATATTATTATAAATAAAACAACTGTTATGGATCAAAAACTGAACATAATTTTAGGTTAGGCCTACAATGAACCAAAACACTTTTATTTGCAACCAATTTCTCTAATTTATAATCGGGTTATTATTCTTCAAAAACCAAAACAGCTTTTTTAGGTTAGATTGCCAAACAACACAAACAAAAATCAACGAAAAATGCTTACTGTATTATAATTCAATTCAAACATCGGTTGTTACATATCTATTTACTTACATATATGCTGTTTAAAATATTGTTTATATAAATTGTTGACATAAACACCATTTGCAATTCAATAACTTAAGTCAAAACAATGAAATTTGATAACTACCCTTAAAATTAAATAAAGCAATAGCGAAGCATTGCCGGGTCCACTAGTAAAATAATATTTATTGCTTGTAATAGTGGCTTAATAATATCTTATATCTTTTTAGAATTTAATTTTAATGGTTTGAAACGTGCAGCTTGATAGACACAAATTGCAGTTCAATGAGGGCGAAAGCTGAAACTATCTTGGTATTTACATACATCATAATCAAAGTTAACAACTTAAGAAGCAAATAGCATAAACTGAACTAACAGAACATAATCTAAAACAAACCTTGATTCGAAACCTTTTCTCCAGACTTTCCTGCAATTGTTTTTGAATCCAACCGATGTTGGTAGCAAAGAACGTAACCACTGCAGCCGGCAACGCAGCTTTAACCAGAGGTATCAGGAAGCTATGCAGGATAACCAGACCTCCGTCAGAATATTTCATGTTACTAAACTCTTCAAACACGCTGTTCAGAGCTCCGACTTGATTTTGCAGAGACAACCTGTGTGGAAAGAAGAAAGTTTTTATATAAAGCGCAGCGGTATATTATCACTAAAGTAAACAAGGTGTATTAGTGATAGAGATGGTCCTGATTAAAATGGGGCCGCCGAGTCCACAATACAACTGGCAGAGCGCAGCAGTTTCCCGCTCTGTTAGGCACGTTAGAGTAGGTGGAAATTAGTGTGCGGATAAGCTACCAAATAAGGCAGCTACTGAATTTGTAGGACCTGAACCGTTCTTTGGCATATTAAAGTCAATAGCTATGAAGGCTGTTGACGACTGGGCAAGACTAGAGCACAGAAAGAGGTGAGGATAAGCAAACTCTCAATGCTTGGCCCCTCTAGAAAAATTGTATACAAGATGTTTGCACCATCTAGTGGTCTAATTACTTACCTTGTAAGTCTACCGCGATTTCAATAATTCGACCACGCAGCTGAACCGCTGACGTGAGTTGAGCAAATTTTCAAAATTAAATTTATAGGCCTATGTTTTAGGGTTTCAACCAACAATTTAGGAACTCATCCCCCCCCCCCAAATTCACGACAGTGCTGAATAGCTGCAAAATGGTTCGCACGCCATTCCGCATATTGGGAGTATCTTCAACACACAAAACATTGCGTGCTTCGCACGCCATTCCGCATATTGGGAGTATCTTCAATACACAATGCATTGCGAGCTTCGCACGCCAACCCCACGGTAGAATCTACCACATGGCTTTGAACCAGGTACTTCTATGGTATTTTACGTTTTAATCGCTTTTGGGGTAACCAAGCGAGCTATAAGGTCGCGTAAAAAAACAAAATGTGCAGAATAACATCCTACATTTATATAATATGTAGAAAAAACTCAAAAACAAATTCATTCTCGTAGGAAAAATCTAAAAAAAATAGTTACTTCCGGTCAAAAATCGTGCTTCCGGTTGTTGGATTTTTTTTATCTAACGAACTCGTCCAAGCGACATAGATTACCAACATGTGTACCAAATTTGAACCAAATCGGACTTAAAATGCAGCCGCTAGAGTGCGAACACATATATACATATATATATATATATATATATGATTTTTAATGACACCTAAAAAAATCATGATTTCTGGGGACCATGATCAGTGCTCATTTGCTACTCCCGACCTTGGGTCTTACCATAAGGGCCACTGCAGTAGCTCATTTTTCCTATGAAAATTCGCTAAAAACTCAAGGTTTCCATCGTCAGGTTATAAAAAACATTCAAATCACTCAATCGAGGTTGTCACGTAAGTATAAAAGCAACTAAAAAACACAACGCAATGCGATATTTTGCAATACCGGTAACGGGCAAATCTAGACTGTCAGTTTTTCCTATCTTATCTACTAATATCAATTAACATTCTCTTCAATTATTTAACTAAACAGACTTTTATGAAACTATAAATTTATTCACTTGAAACAAATTGGTTACAGGAAAGTGTCCAAAATTTAGTGTATAAAAAACTGATCAGACTTACTTTTTAATGAAACTCGAAACAGACTTGACAACGTCTTCTTTACACGGATGCTCCTCATCTGTTCTTGTCTCTGATATGATTGCTTGTAATATATCAATGTTACCAGACTCCACCAATGCTGTGAGCAGTTGTTGGAAAGCTGTCTGATATGTGTTGGCTTCCAAGCTACCTTCAACGAACTCACTGTACGTCTGAGGGAAATGTGCGCTCCGGAGACTCTTCAGAGCGACCCTGTGAACAGAAAAATTGTATTTACTACCCAAATACACACTAATTATTCACTTAATTATTTGCAATGGCGGATTTACATATTTGGGGGTCCAACACATTGGGGCCTCTTGCCTACTGTTGAACTACATCGAATCCTCAGGAAGAAATTTTAATTAATAACAATAATAACATAGTTTTTATTAAGTCATAAACTGCTAAACAAAAACTTTACATTTAGTAGATGTAATACTTTCACAAGTGTTGTCAAAAATCTGTTGCGACAGACAGTGTCAAGTTTGTACACGTCCTGTCTTGTCAGAGCCGCTAGAGTGAGGTCGTGTTTACCTTGTCTGTTGTGCGTCATGGACTTCGAACGGATTAATTAACATTAAGTTTTGTTTCCAAGTTACAAAAAAAGTACCAATGAAGCTCATGAAATGTTAAAACCAATGTATGGCGTTAGCGTGATAACTCTGAAGACTTTTTACAAGTGGTTGAGCGAATTAAAAGCGGAAATGAGTCGGTAGAAGACGAGGAACATTCGGGACGTGCTACGACCTCAAAAAACAGATGAAAACGTGGATAAACCTTGTAACAATTCAATATATTTCCGTAATTGTAAAAGAAATAAGAACAAAGCAAAAAATACATATTAGAGCGAGAGAGATAGAAAGTCAAATTGGAATGTTACTAATTTATTTAATACGTCAAACCAAAGACGACACGCCCGACACCTAGCGACAATTATGCGCAACACTATATTCTACAATGAAACTTACGACCAAATCACGACCTACAACTCGATTTTATTAAATTAAAATTACATAACGAACCTTTAGACCTATATGTCCTACATCAAAAATATTCAAAACTAAATTCTCCATCCAGGAAAATTAGAATATCAACATAAAACGAAGACATTCGATGAAGGTTTACGTTTAAAACTCAATGAGAAGCTAGGCCGATTTAATTACAAATCGAGTGGAAGACGACAGAATAAATCCGATTACAAGAAAAATACATTCTTATTGGAAAATTAAACAAGGCCTATGAAAAGAACCAAAATTTTTACATCTTAAATGTCACTGATTTAAATAAAAACCCGAACCACAAACCAAGGAGCAAAAACTATAACTAAACAACTAAATTGTAAGTTAAGTTTGTTTAATCTTAAATGTCTTTGGTCTAAATCAAAAATAAACACCGCTACGCTATTAGAAATATAAAACCGAAGTCCGACCGGCAAAATTCAGTCGGACACAGACATGTTTTTACTTAGGCTCCTCCCACGAACGCTGTGATTGGTCCACGCAATTTCTTGCCACCCGATGTAACCTGATGCAAAGAATAAGACGTATACATTTTAGAAATTAAATAATAATTGTAATAAGGAGTTATTTAAGTGTTTTATTCAACTTATTTATTTATTTCCACTGTAGAATATCTATCGATTATTCTTTAAATGATTATACTTTTCAAAAAACAACTTAACACTCAAAAAGAAACAAATTTTAAACTAATCAATACCTAACACACTTACAAACACAAATTCTCCGTAGATTATATCAAGTCAGCGATTGTGTAAAGTTCTGAAGTCGACCAAAAGTGCAAAGAATGAACTAAATGAATGAAACTGCCAATGGAAACAGTACGCCATTTGGCTAGTGAGTAATAATTTAAAGAAATTGACCCGTTTATGACCAAATTTACCATCCAAACTATCAAGCAAGACTTGCAGTGTAACACATCAAGATAAATATGTAATAAAATTTGGTCGAACCCAAAAAGGAGACATCAAGAAGAATAAAGTATATTGGTGAGATCCTTCCAATCTATTACTAAGCCTAATTTATCCTGTTGTATAATTAGGGTAGAATTTCAAAGACTATTGAGTTAAAGAAAGTCATCGAACATTATTTTCCATATTTATATAACTTGTACATGCGTGAACAAACTTTGAACTAAGTGATACCCAAATATACCATTGCATACACTTACAACTACATTACACTATCATACACATTATTAATGACTATTTTTCATGTAACTTTCTTTTATTCCTTAACTGTGTGTTACAATATTTTGTTGACTTTTATCCTAATCAATACTTGGGAAAAGTCGGCACCAACCCACCGAGGTTAAGATTTCTTGTGTGTTATTAAATAGATAAAGACAATATTTAGAACAATTAAAACTATTTATTCACATTTAAAACCCGATACTATCATAAAGACAATTGATAAATGTGTTAATGTTAAAGTTTTCCATTGAAATAATGTACAATGCAATAGATTATGGAATGATGAACCATACTGAACAATAATGATTGAATGAATTTTCTATGTTTAAAGAAGCATAATACTATCAATTAATGTTTATTTATACCTGGTTTTCTTACTAAGTCATTAAAAGAAATTCAATTTTGAGTTCTTAATACTTGTGTGTTGAACGTATTTATTTGTATAAATTAGATCAGATAAGTACCCTACTTATTGTGTTATAATTTTGACTTAAGGCAAAATACTAAACGATTAGCAACAATTATATTTAAATTAAATTATTATATTTTTATTGTGTTGTAGTAACTTGTTCATTCAAACAGGCGAATGACTATTCGAGAGCTTACCGACGAACTTAACATCTCATGCAAAACATTTGCAAATGAGGCGCGTGAGTGCAAAATGTGTTCCCAGACTTTTAACTAATGAACAGAACGAAAATCATGTTCAGTTTGTACAACTGAATTAAAGGATCGTTTACACGCAGATCCGGACTTCATGATCAAAACTGTAACTAGAGATGACAGTTTTGTCTATGGCTGTGACCCAGAGACGAAAATTCTGAGTTTCCAATGGAAAACCTGCAACTCCCCTCTCCCTAAAACGGCATATCATTCGAACATCAAGGTCATGCTCTTTGATTTTTTCAATGTTTTCCAAGAGGAACAACTAAAAACTCCGAATTTTACAAGGGGGTTCAGGAACTTTTGTGAAACGATGTGCGAAGAAAGAGACCAGAAAAATTGGCCATCGGCTTCCTTCTTCATCACGACAATGTGCCGTGCCAAAAGTTGCAATGATCTGCAAATTTTTGGCAGGGAAAAGTGTTCCTGCGTGACTCACCAGATTTAGCACCATGCGATTTCTGGCTATTCCCAAAAATAAAAAGCGTGCTAAAAGGAAAATGTTTTAACACCATTCCCGATGTTGAGACGGCCACGACCCAGCAGCTGAAAACCCTTTAGAACGAAGCCTTCCAGAAGTGCTTTCAGTCATAGATTCAATGTTGGGACAATATCCAATGACAGTACACTTTGAAGTAGATTAATTCAAATTGTATGCAAGTTTATTACTTTGTTTGTAATAAAATTATTCACCTTATTTTTTGATCACACCACGTATATATAAAGAGGAGTTCCCTTAACTTTTAAACTGGCAATGTTAAAGCTAAAATTGGCCAGCCCATTTTTAGCGTTTTGCAAGCATATTTTTAAAAATTCGCCAAAAATAGTAAATGAACCCCAATCCAAAAGTGTTGAATAGCTTTTTTGTAGAAGAAACTTCAAAGAATTCCAATATGCCACTAAAAATTAGTTTATTTTGAAATTGTAAAAGTTATTAGCTCAAGAAATAAAAAATGTTCAGTAACGAAAGGAAAAAGTCCAACTTTAGGCCTACATAACAAGTAGTAAACATTTTTTTGTATTTTTTTCGTAAGCGTAAAAAGTTTGGTAATTTAGTTCTAAATAGAACTGTATAAAAACATTTATCAATTTCAAATTTTTTATTTTGAAAAAAACAGTTTTTATGTTCCAAGTACACGACTGGTAACAAACCTAGGCCTAGATTGTAACGTCATTTACTAATATATGGTTTGCCCAAAAATGAAATATTATTATAACAAAGTGTAGAGGATAAATCAAAGAAAAGAACGGTATACTTGTCTTTCCTTAGTTCACAAAAGTGTTTGAGTTATATTTATTTGAATAACAAAATGACATCAATCTAATGAAAAGTCCCCAGTCTACACACTGCGTATAGAACGGGACATTTGAATACCGTGGGAACCCACACGCTAGACTTTCTCACTAGAACGTAAATAATTATGTACATTTCAACTGTCGTCTAGACAGACAAAAAACCGGTTATTTCTGGATTAATTCCCCACAACAGTAGACTTTGACCCAAACGCGTATTACGGCTAAAGTCGCAGAAATATATTTCAACCTCTGGTTAATTAGATAGTTCACTAAAGTTCCGGTAGAATGCAGAGGCATGTCCGCTGTCTATTTACGAAGAGAAATATGTTTTGCTTAATGTTATACGCCTCAAGGCAGTGGAGGGGGGCGTTATTATGTCTGGAAATGCCTGGCGGCGCTCGCATTGTATAGCTTCTACAGCGCGTATAACGGCTAAACTCGCAGTCACACTAGTCTGATGTAACACACTAATAATTGTAAAATAATATGTTTTTTTTTGTATTTTTAACATTAACTTGTATTTTTTATATATTATTTCATAATATTACTGCTAGAATTTAAAAATAATCAAAAACTAAAATTTGTGTTTTTTAGAAGAAAAGTTTTTTTACTATTATTTTGTTTTACGTAATAAAAATTTTAAATGCAACCAAAAAGCAATGATTATATTTTTTTAAATTTTACCCTTTCACATACAAAACAAAAACAAAAATTAACTTTGAAGAAAAAACTAAAAAATTTTTAAGTTATTTCAGCGTTGAGGTGAAATAAGGCAAATTTTATTCAGTGTGCGAAGGGTTAATACAAACAAAGCATTGCAAAACACTTACACTAGTTCTACGTCGCCCACAACATCTTGTTGCGCCACACAAGGCAGCAACTTCATAACGTCCGTCTTACAACGTAAAGGTAATTTTGTCGCTGGTGCTGCTATCTGTGATAACACCCATTTGCCTAACACCTTCATACTGTCAGATTTAAAGCAAGCGCTTCTGTTACGGAAACACTTGGAGATACAAGTTGCAATGTCCAAAAGTTTGTTTTGTAAGGTTAGGTCACCTTCGGCCCAATGTTCCAGCTGATGCCAATGTTGACTCACTTTAGCGACCAGCTTCCTTCCATCTCTGTAAAATATAAGGCATTTAATTATTTCACTGCAGGATTTTAGATTTAATAAGTAGTGTTTTCTCCTTATTATGATTTAACTACTTCATTAATTCAGAACAAAGAAATAAAAACTGCTTTTTTGAAATCAGTTTCATTCAGTTATTCTAATTAACTATGTTTAAATATTGTTTCTTTGAGTGGAAAACTTAATTTTGCAGCTTGATTGGGACAACAGAATCACTACAACTAGGGGCTCCCTCCGCCCCTGCTAGCTTCGCTTAGAAACCCTAGCGGAGACCCATGGCGAAGCCAATGCAAACAGATTATGGTATACTCTGATATTTTCCTTTCATTACATGTTTCAGCGCTTATGTCCCATCATCAGATCTTCTCGCTCATTTGAGGACGTCAAACATTAAAACATGTACATTACTTTGCTCAAACATTCAGCGGCCGCGCACCTAGACGTTCAAAGGGATACTGCGGAACGGACGTTAACGCAGCTAAAATCTCCAGGAGTCTATAAAACAACTTGTAGAGATTGTATTGTTCTTACATAGGACAAACCAGTAGGCAGTTTGGGAAATTTTCAAGGAAGTATTCAAGGAATACACGCGAACGTCGACAGCATAAAATCCAACTATGCACACCGTTTAATTGATATAACCATGAGTATGATGGTTTTGAGACTAAATTTACTCCCTTACATATAAGTAAAAATGGCAATTACATGGACTCCGTGGAGAAATTTGAGATATACAGAGCATTTAAGTTAAACAAACAATTTAACGAAAAACTCAACTTACAGTCAAATTCGCTGCATAACAACGTGATGGGAATCCCAGCTAATGAAGTAAATAAGCGGGCTAACATCCGTTTTGCAGTCTTCCTTTGAACGTCGAGGTGGGCGGCCTCTTAATGTTTGTGTAAAGTAATGTACATGATTTCAGTATTTTAACCCTTCCCGCGCTTAATTTCGGACCGCTCACACTGCAACGCTACATACCCCCAAAAAATTAAGTTCTCAATTAGTCAATGCTAATTTTTTTTTCGACTTTCTTATACCAAAAAATGAGACATGGGATAAATAAATAGTTTTTATAATCAAAGTTGGTTTATGTGACAACAAAATAAGTAAAAAAAAACACAAAAAAATTAGAAAGAATCAAACTCGTGAAACCCACACTGCTTTATTACGTATTGTGTAGTTAGGTTATTATAAAATATTGTAAGAATTGAAATAAAAAAAAGATCATATAACCATGGTTGTGTTACATTGTTTTTACAGCTCAGGGGGTGGTATGGTACCGTTTGAAACACGCATCAGGGTGTAGGTTCGGCCGCGCGATGCAGGTCTCGCAAACAAAGGTAGATCTTTTCCTTTCTCATCCCTTGTTGAGCGCAAACAACACATCTACCAGTGTAATTTTCTCTCCTTGCATAAAGTGTTGTCTGCCAAAAAACAATAAAACAACGAACGCAGTAGAGTTTCGCACGGTGTCTTCACAGAACTGACTTGCGAGGTACTTCGTTACAGCGTTAGCGTCTCTCGAAACAGAGCATGAGTGGTGTAGCGCGCCAACTTAGGTTCTCCTACCACAACAGTCGGAATTCGGAGTCGACCACCATTATGTTTTTTAACCAAGGGATATGTTACCCAAAAACTGCTGCACTCGAGCGGCAAAACTGAAAACTATTTAGTCCTGACAATACACTCAATGTTTAAAGTCAAGTATATTTGTCCTCAGCGTTTTGAGCAAAGTCAAACTTAGTGGTTATATTCATCTACAGCGCGGGAAGGGTTAACATTTTACCTCAAATGAGTGAGAAGATCTGTCGATGGAATGCGCAATGAAAGGAAATTAGAAGTCATGGACGTTGTAATTACCTGAACACTTATTGCTTACATATAAGTAAATTAATATAATCTAACCAGACCTTGATACAGACCTGTTCACTTTTGATGGAACATATTCGCAGTGCTTCACCAGCAACCTAACCAAATCCACTTTATAAAGGTTAAGCTCACTCAACAGATGATCAACGCATTGCAACAACGGGTCTTCTAACAAGTGATCCAACAGCTGACCCTCGAACAACTTTGTGAAGTGTTCCCCTTTAGTAACTGCACACAAGGTTTTGCAATCTTTGAGTTGTTTTGAATCCAGAACACATTCCAGAACCAATGTTACCTGTACAGAAATCAATTCAATCAGTCTACGTGACATATTTTACGTTCGTTTAGTAAAAATTAATAACCTTCAAACATTTGACCGCAGGAAGCTTTTGTTTTAGACAAAAGAATTTTGAAAACACGAATAT
>JAGFPH010008982.1:1349-16179 GCA_018207615.1 Philaenus spumarius
AATTTGATGTTTAGAAGTGGGTCTGGGTCAAACTTCTTGAAGTTTATATTATAATTTTTTTTTTTTTTTTTTTGCTGGGGGTAAATCGGATTTTACCGTCATTCGTTTCACCATGCATTTTGTGAAACGCTCTATTCCATCTATTAGAACAATTTTTAGCCTTGCCGAGATTCGAACCAGCAGATTAGTGCCTTAGCCAGTTAGGCTACGATTGCTTTGCAAATTTAGTATATTTGAGTTGGGTATGTAAGTGTAACAGATTGTCCTACGTTATAAGCTTAATCTGTTAATGTTAATACAATGCATAGTTTAATTAGTAATACATCTGAAATGGATATTGTGCTTCCTCTTTCGTGAGTTTTGTAAAAAAAATAAACATTATGCTTCCTCATTTCATAACTTGTGTTAAATAAATCAACATTGTGCTTCCTCATTTCGTAAGTTGTGTTAAATAGTTTACAGTTCTCCCGTGTGGTAGTAAGCACACAATTATTTGTTTTTTTAATTTTTAACCGTTAGTTTATGGCCAATTGTATCGTAGTTTTATTAATTTTGTTTGAACGTTCAATTTTCTTTAATATATAAGTTTCGGCCTTTGACGCTACGATGGTGGTTGGTGCTTAGTGGTGTATAATTAAGAAAGCCTGTAACCTTTAGGAAAAAAAAATTAAAACTGTTAGACAACCGAGACATTAATCAACTTTGACTAATCCACCCTGTTAGCTCATTGTCTATATTAAGATTGATTGCGTGCTTGGGTAGGGGATGCTTAATGGTGGCCTTGAAGTTAGAACTGACAAAGAACTGAAAAATAAATAAATGTTTGCCTACAGATCCGATTCAGATGCAGTTTTCTGCATCGTATTCAGAAAAATACCTGGAAAAAAGTTTCGGGAGAAAGCGGAAATGCATGTTATAAAGTAACTACTATTTCTCTATTTTATTAACAATTCAACAAATAACCGACTCCTTTTGATTAACAATTTGGATGTTTATTTAACAAGACATCAAAATTATTTCTTTTAGATGCAAGTTTCTTCTTTGAGAATTGAAATACTCCTTTTCATAAAAGATTATGCGTGTCATCGAATGGTTATAAAGGAAATCAGCGCCTCCAAAACCCCCGATAGAAAATTTTAAAGTCTCTATCGCAACTTCACCAAATCGTCCTCCAGAGTAACCCCTTCCCCCCGGTGCTCCGGAGGCATTTAAATGGTCAGAAATAAGATTAGCGCCCCCAAAAACCACCGAGTACCGAATTTCGTGGTTTTTAATCCATTTTTAGAGGATTCAACGAAATTATGTACTTTTAGATGCACTTTATGCACCCGCGGATGCATTTCCGCTTTCTCCCCAAAGTGGTCATATACAGTACAGACTTTTCCTGTTATTTTTCTAAACACGAAGCAGAAAACTGCATCCAAATCGGAGCTGTAGGCAAAAATGTATTTATTCGGCTCGAAATAGTACTGGTTTGCCTGGTCTATAAATGTAGAATCATTGAACACAACTTGAATCCATACCTATATCACTGTATCCCTAGCTAAGCAGTGCAATTTCTTGCAGCTGAACGCTTTGACATTGCCTCATTTCAAACCATTTTATAAGTCTATCTTTTGTAATTGCGTGTTGAAAAAAAAAGTGAATATTCTTTATAAAATTTCGGATCCTGCTTGCAAATTATTTTACATTATAAATTTTGTATTGTGTTAGGAAAAAAAATCAAATTTTGTACTTACAAAATGTCAGTTACTTGACAAATGAAAGAAATTTTTAAAAATGTAAATTGCAAGAAGGATGCGTATTGTGACTGTGCTTAAAATGAGACCTTACAAACAATTTTATGATAAAAAGTAAACGAAATAAATGGTATGAAATTTAACATTGCTCTTATGGGATAAAAATCCATTTTATTTTTACTGGAGCAGACCCTTAAAAGCTTTACTTAGGGACTGTTTGGGTAAAAGTAAATTGACCGTAGAATTTGTTAATAATAGTAAATCTTTTTACTGAGATATAATGTATTTAATACGAATTACAATAACAATCGGAGAAAAAGTTATATACACAATATGCTATATACAATGCAATTTAATACTATACAATACAAATCCTATACAACAATAAAAATACAATACTATACAATAGTTTATTAACTATTAAACCTACAGCGGTCTGAAATTGCTTCTGATCGGTTCACTTGCAAGATGGATTCTTGTACCAGATTTGTTCGTTTATAAACATTGTCATAATCAGATTAAATGTTCTAATACCTAGGTCGAGTTTGGTATCATTTTTCATAACATTTTTAGTAGATTTCAAATATACCTTTAAAAATGTTAAATTATTATTCTGTTAAGAAAGTGTACCATTGTATAAACACAGCCAGTAGGTGACTCATCGCCTATGCAGAGGACAGCGGCGAGAGATTATAAGGGGTGTCCTCAGGTAGTCCTGGGTCCATCGGCCAACCTGAACTAGACAGATTATAAAAGCGGGTTTGTCCTGAATGACATAGAATCAACGTAAAGCAAAAACAACTTGAGATAAAAATACAACATTTTGAAGGTATATTCTTATTGAGACATAGACGCACACTAAGGCCAGCCACACACTGCAACAGTCGAGGCGAGGCGAGGCGAGTCATTTTGACTAATGGCGTCTTGAGCGACAGAGAAAGCATAGGCGCTTACGGAGCACCATACACTGCAAGAGACGAGGCGAGGCGAAGCGAGGCGAGGCGGAAAGGCGCCTTTAGTCAAAAAGCGAAGCAGACAACAATTATGTTTCGTCGAAAGTCATTTAGTCAAAGCGTTCTGCGCATGCGCAAAGTCGCATGACTTCCACCGCTCTGTACTGAACTGTGAAACCACGCCAAAACTTCGGTGCCTTGACTTGCCTCGCCTTCTGCTGTGTGTGTTCGCTTTGCGACAAGGCAAGTCGAGCGATTTTTCTTACGTCGCCTTGCCTCGCCTTGACTGCTGCAGTGTGTGGCCGGCCTAAGAAAGCATTTTGGTAAATTTTGATTTGTGAGCGTGAAAATACGGGGTTCACGTCCATCCATTTAGCAGGCAAAATAGATGATTTGAATGAAAAGCTTATCAACATAGGTTTGTTCAATGCGTTTTCATTCATTAAAATAGCAAGCAACTTATAACATCTAGAGTCAATTTATTATTCTTCACAACAAATTGCTTATTTAGGTTAGGTTAACGAAATAAAAGCAAACACAAACAAAAACCTATGAAAACGGCTTACTGTTTTATAGTGCAAACATCTGTTGTTATATTTTACAAAAATAAAACAGTTGATTTGGATCATAAGCTAAATACCATTTTATGTTGACCTATACTGAACCTACATTAATTTTTCTCACTATACTATAGTATAGAGAAAGTATAATGATCGCAAAAATCGATGTTGAGATTTTTGTGAAAATGTCCTTTCTGGGACCCACTGAGTCCAAAATAGTGGTTTTTACAAAATTTCTGTCTGTATATCTGTCTGTATGCATACAAAGATAGAGAGAAAACTATTAGAACGATTTCGAACCAAACGTGCACCAAACATGTCAGTTAGGCCTGTATAGATGTACGAAAAAAGGTTTTGAAAAATGTTGAAAAACAACTCCATTTTTGGGCAAAAAACCCCCAAGAAATCTGTTATTATTTTTTTATAAAAAACTGCTTTAAATATTTTGATAAAATTCGGCTTATTTGTAGCTTTTAATGTACCCTACCATATGCATAAAACAGCATCTTTCTAAAAATTCTCATTCAGCTAATAATAATCATAATATATATTAGTTACTCTCCTAATTAACGTATCCCCACTCCGATTTTAACACAATTAAAAAGTCACTGTGAATCTGTTTAGTAATTTAAATATGTTTTTGAAAAAGTATGTGCCAGTTTCTGTTGCCTACCTATTTAGCAAATTTAAAATCCCTGAGTTTTTTCTTAACAACCAACAGAGTTTTTATTTTATGTTCATATAGTTTTTTTGTTCTAAAGGGCATTAAACTTTTTAGGTGGGGTGATATTTATTTTATGAAAAACTGTTAAATATTCTAGACTCACCTTATTTTTTGACCATAGTGCATCCCTTATTGAATGAGTAACCTTTTTTTATGTGTTTTTGTGTTGTTGTTTGTGCTGTGTTGTGGTGTTGACAATTCGACAACAGGAAGAGCACGGGGTTGCACCGTGGTCAAAAATAAGGTGGGTGTAGTCTATTAAACAGTTTTTTTTATAAAATATGGTTTATGTCGCTCTATTACGTTAAAAATCCTGTGATTTGCGTCCGGATCTATGATAAATACGCCAGCCTGACCCAAGTGGTTCTGTCATAACCAAACAGTATTTCAGTAAAATTATCCGAGTATACAATACTGTAATCTGTTTCTAAATTGTTGAGATGTTGAGCGAAGCGAACTGGGGTTGGAATAACCTAGAGCTAAATATTTGCAAATTCTTAGAAGAATAAATAGTTGGTACGTTTTTTTATGTGTAGGGCCTACTAGCGTTTTATAACCAGTAGATAAAGGGTATTACATAAATCAAGCCTTCTGTAATTTAAATTTTGTATGTATATATAATAAATACTAGCTGGAACGATCCAGCTTTGTACGGATAGACAAATCAAAGTTACATGTATATTAACAAAAACTATATTGTAGAGAGCACCTATGGCCCAAGAGGAAGCTACATACAAAATTTCGTTCCAATTAGTTCAGTGGTTTTGGAAAAATCGTGATTTTGTAACAGTGACCCCCAAACACCCAATAACATCTCAAATGTTTTGAAACACTTTCTTATCAGCACTTACGACCCTAGAGGAAGCTACATACCAAATTTCATCCCAATCCGTTCAGTAGTTTTAGAGAAATCGTTATTTAGTAACTTTGACCGCAACAAACTCCCTCTAAAATTTCGAATTTTTTGAAAACCTTTCTTAGTGAGCACCTATGGCCCTAGAGGAAACTACATACCAAATTTCGTTCCAATCCGTTCAGTAGTTTTTGAGAAATCGTGATCAGTGTGTCAGTGGATTTGACTTTTATATATCTATAGATTATTTAATCAATGTCCTTAATTTTGTGACTACTACACACAATATTGGATTGGAGACTACATAAAAAAAAAGTTTAAATATCTTTTTCTATTTGGTTACTTAGAGATTCATTGTGTTGGTTGACTCGATTCGTATTACCAATGTTTTCCAAATAAGGGAGAAGATTTCTTTAGTAAATTGTTATTCACGTCTGAACTAAAGGGCCTTCAGTATAAAATCGATTTTCCTTCAACTTGGTAATAGAGTTTCCCTAACGAGACTTGCAATCACGAAGTGATCACTTCATTTGTATTCTCAACAGGGCAAGTCAAATCAGTGATGTTAACAATCCGAGATAGAAGATAATGGTTTTATGTTTTAGGTACACAAAGTTAAGAAAATGTTAGGTACACAAAGCAAGATACAACAACCTACTGCTTACTTTAAAAAAAAAGTTGATTAGCGAATTACCAAAGGATAGATGAGCTTTTGCAGTGTCCCTTATGGTGAAAAATAAGGAGGGGAGTAGTAAATGAGCACCGACAGTCCCCAGAACACGTTTTGGGGTGTATTTTAAAAGTTATATATTATATATATGTATACAAATTATGTGTTCGCACTCTAATGGCTATATTTGAAGTCCGATTTGGTCTACATTTTATTAGTTTTTAAATTCGACCTACGGTTAAACCACAAATTGGCTTTGGGAAAAATCTTGCACTGAGAGAAACGGTGCGGCCGCCATTTTATTTTATTTAAGAGATTAAAAATGAAAAATGGAAAAAAACATGTATATACATGGCTCGGCCTAGTAATAAGGAACATTCTTGCAAAAAATCATGACGATCGGACAAGGCGTTTGGCCGTAATCGTGAGACAGACAGGCAGACAGAAGAAATGCCGAATGGTCAGGCAAAAACGGAGACCGCGATTAGCTCGGTCATACGAATTTTTGTTAAAATAATATCACAATTTAAAAGTTGAGGAAAATCGCTGTTAAAGACTCAGTTATTTGAGCCTTGGTTATTACTCGCGCAACCAGTATTTGTAGTCAAGGAATGTTTTACTTAAATATAGGAGGCATTTGAAAGCCAAATAATAAATATTGCAACTCTCTTAGCTGTCGGCCCAGCTCGCCTTCGGTATTTCCCCACTTCCAGTATTCCATTTGACCAATCAAAAAGGAAGTATATATGTCTTAAGAAAGGCAAAAAACTGCGCGCGCAGTTCGGCCTACACGAAAACCAATAGTTTTGGTATCGACCGCTAGGTGGCTGAACTTTGACGTTGTAAGCAATTAGAAAAGGTTCTAAATATTCTCTAAGTCGACGTCATTAGCTCTGAAATTTGCTAAAAGAGGATTCTATAATTATATCTACTAATTCAAAATACTTAAATTTATATAAAAACAAATGATTTATATTTATATTTAAATAGCTTGTTTAATAAATAATGAAATTCAAACAGTTGAGTTCGAGCCAGTGTTTCCTTTTTATGCTGACGGCATCTCTAGTATTTGTTATTCATTCTACTTGAAATCAAATTCGTAATAAAAATAAGAATAAAAGTACTATATTTTATTTAATACAAACTTAAAAATGTATGGTAAACTAAAAACTCCTTAAATTAAACAACATTGCACATGATTTATTAGGAAATTTCCATAGGAAAAATGAGCTATTGCAGTGGCCCTTATGGTAAGACCCAAGGTCAGGAGTAGCAAATGAGCACCGATCATGGTCCCCAGAACACATTTTGGAGTGTCATAAAAATCATATATATTATGTATTCGCACTCTAGCGGCCGCAGTTTAAGTCCGATTTGGTTCAAATTTGGTACATGTTGGTTGTCTACGTCGCTCGGACGAGTTCGTTAGCTAGGACAATCCAACAACCGGAAGCATGTTTTTTGACCGGAAGTGACTATATTTTTAGATTTTTCCTACGAAAATGAATTTTTTTTTAGAATTTTTTCTACAAATATAAATGTAGCATGTTATTCCGCACATTTTGTTTTTATATGCGACCTTATAGCTCGCTTGGTTCCCCCAAAATAGATCAAAACGTAAAATACCATAAAAGTACCCCCGGTTCATAGCCATGTCGTGGATTTTGCCGTGGGGTTGGCTACTCCCAATCACAATCACGGTTCAGCTGCGTGGTCGAATTATTTTTATATTTAGTAGATTCTTTTGCATCGCATATTTGGAAAAACTCAATCCTAGGTACTTTGTAACTATTTCGGTATCTGATCAGTTAATGCCTTTTTTAAATTCTATTCCTAAACTAACTCCATGTTAAATTTGAATAAACTACATACATAATAGGTCAAATTAAGGAAGTTTTCCGGTCCAGAAAAAACAAAATCCATGTAATATAGTTTAGTCCGTGTATATACCACACATTATATACCAACATTACAACATATGTCGTAAAGATGCAATGTTTTTGACATGTTATAAAAAGTCCGGAATTGAATTAACTAAATACTAAACATTTGCCGAGATTACATATATCTGATTTTGTTTGACCTAAAACCTCAGTTATTCTAAATTATATTTATTTCTTTAACGGAGGTTAATTAATTAGTTATTCAATGTTAAAAAGTTGGCATTGTCAAAATTTTCCACACTAATTTAATCGATTACATTGGTAATTGTTCATAAAAAACGTTCTTATACAGTAAACACTTGAATACACAAACCACCCCAATTTGTGGTATTAATTAGTTATTTCAAATTAAATCCATTAGCTGAATTAATTAAATTAACACTAATCCATAATACATACTCACTGGCAAACTATACGTCATCCCTTTGGGGTGTATTCTGTGGCCTGTTGGGTTTATATAAATAGTAACATATGGACAAAATTAATTATAGCTAATCTTGTAAACATTATCTGTTTAAATTTATTTCGAATAAATAATATTAGTATTCTATTAATATGCTTATCAATAGAAATATTTTATATAGTATAAAAGATAACTATTTTAAAATTTGAAATTAGTTATTGGTACGTATCTTTAAAATCAGTAGTAAGAATTACATGAAAAGGTCCTACAGAGGTATTAAATATGGTTACACTTTTTTAAACTATTTGTATATAAGGTACAATTTTATCAGTAACTTAGTAATGGCTAAATACTGATATTAAGGTATTACTACCAAGGTAGCGTACTATAACTATAATGTGCTATTACTAAGACAATATCACTGAGGTATTATTATTAAAGTCTTATTACTAAGGTACTATTTACTGAGGTACCATGAACTCCTATAAAAGCAAGTGTACGTCCGTACGTGAGTAACATATAATATAACAACTGATTTCATCAGTCTAGGCCTAACCTAAAATTATTGTACGTATATTTAATTTATTTTACCTGCCTTAACGGCAACATTCATACAATAATTTTAGGTTAGGTCTAGAAAGTAATTTTAAATCTAGGAATAAACTAAAATTATTGTATGTATGTTGCCGTTAAAACGGGTAAAATAAATTAAACATATACAAAATAATTTTAGGTTACGCCTAGACGGATGAACCAACGTTTTATGTTTATTAAATGTATTTACAATGAGTGGACATGTAACTATGTTCACCATCTTAGCTTTGATGGTATAATTAATTCTACACCTTTATTATAATAACATTAAACGTATGGAAACAGTAAATATTCGTATAAAAAACAATACAATAATAATCTGTAATTGAAAGATTAAAATTATGTGTGTATGTTGCCGATAAGACTGGTAAAAGAATTGAATAAAAAGCGTGGTGAACTTTGTTCCAGACTGAGGACCCACGACCGCACTTATTATTATTTTTTTTTTTATACTACTAACTGTTTAAAATGAGCGGATGATATTTTGGTATGGACACGTTTTGAACCAATGGAAGCGTTCTTAACACTAATGAAGCATTTTCTTAGACAAACAAATACATTTTTAAAAGAAACAAATATGTTTTTTCCTCTTAATTTGTTAAACCGATAAAACAGAGAAATTAAGTGAAAAGTCTACAAATTTGTTCTCATGAAAAATTAATTTGATAACAGATGTTTAATTCACAATCCATTGTTTTTAAAGTGTTAATAAGCCTCTAACTTTTAAACGCTTAATCGTTTAAAAAAAAAACTAACAAACAACACCAAGAATAAGAAAGTCTTAACCCGAACTTGCAAATCCCGAAATTACCATAAAGTACCGGGTGTTTCGTAATAAAATCTAAAGTTGTCGGCCATATTGGAAAATGGCGGCTAATTTTTGAAATTTTAAATTCATATTTTAGGTCACTAAAAAGTAGGCGTCGTCTCGTGTTTGAAGTTTGCTGTACAACTTCTACTTTTGGAGATCCCAATGGTGGCCCAGTTAATATGGAGACACTGTGTAGATTCTGGATTTTAGCAATTTCAGTCCTTGCGCCATTTCCATTAACTGAATATACATGTACAGGACACTTTTCCAATAACTCTATTATTAGTTTTGTTTATTCTGAAAAAATGTGACTTGCAAAGCCGCAGAGTGGTTTGGAATTCAATTTGTGGCCATACATTTCTGTCTGCATATCGAGTTTAAAAAAATGTATTTATAAAAATATTATGAAGTACCTAGTTCTAATTAACTGCATTGCACTAAATGATGAGTTAGACTGGTGGTTTATTTTATTTTATACGATTGCTCTTGTGTTGATCCATACCTGACCCAGATTTTATAATTACGATTCCTACATATATGAATTGAATCGGCTTTACATTCGTTATAGCCTGCATATTGGTGGTTATGTTTTGACTTATCAAAAGGAAATACACATTGCTATCAATACACATGGAATATAAAACTAATTGAGAAACGAAAACGCCAAACTATTAATTTATAATCACCTTAAAATTCTAAAAATAATTCGACCACGCAGCTGAACCGCTGACGTGAGTTGAGCAAATTTCCAAAATTAATTTTATAGGAATATGTTTTAGGGTTTCAACCAACAATTTGGGAAATAGGTCTTTTCACGACGGTGCTGAATAGCTGCAAAATGGTTCGCACGCCATTCCAAATATTGGGAGTATCTTCAACACACAAAACATTGCGTGCTTCGCACGCCAACCCCACGGTATAATCCACCACATTACTTTGAAGCGGGTACTTCTATTGTATTTTACGTTTTTATCGGTATTGGGGAAACCAAGCGAGCTATAAGGTCGCGTAAAAAAATAAAATGTGCAGAATAAAATCCTACATTTATATTTGTAGAAAAAACAAAAAACAAATGTATTCTCGTAGGAAAAATCTCAAAAACTAGTTACTTTTGGTCAAAAAACGTGCTTCCGATTGTTCGATTTGTTTGGCTAACGAACTCGTCCGAGCGACGTAGACAAACAACATGTGTACCAAATTTGAACCGAATCGGACTTAAAATGCGGCCGCTAGAGTGCGCACACATATATACACACATATATATATATATATGATTTTTAATGACACCCCAAAACTTGTTCTGGGGACCATGATCGGTGCTCATGTGCTACTCCCGACCTTGGGTCTTACCATAAGGGCCACTGCAATAGCTCACTTTTCCTATGGAAATTCGCTAATAAAATGAGTTATTTTTTAGAGTAACGATGTACCAAGTTTTGCTGCAATGGTTACACAAATGTAACGCCGTTAATTAACATACTTTTGTGAGACATTGCATATTAAATGGATTTACAGCTTAACAGTATGCCAAAGTTTGTGTTTTTTATTCGCATTGAAAATTGTAGATACGATTTACAAGAACTTAACTGTAGATTAAATGAAATAAGCTAATACTCCAACAAGTCCCTGGCTAATTAAAACTTAAGTCATAAATTTGAAAATCTTTGGTGTAAGACAGTAACTGTGGATGTTATCAAACGAAATTTTCGGCAACGTGTAACAGGCGAAAGTTTCAAAGTTTACAAACACTAATATTCACCGCTAGTATATAAAATTACTCTTCTTATGTAGTTTCCGAAGTATTGGAGACTTGTTAATTTGTCGAGGAATTTTATGGTTTTGTACGATAGTTAGAAGGACAATAAAGGAAAACAAAATGTAAAACAGTATAAATTATAGATTTTTTTTCAAAATATAATTTATCTTCTATTGTTACGACTGAAATATTTATTACACTGTTACTCGCAATAAAACTTTAAATGTGGTGAGCAGCGTTGCAATAATTTCAAATACATATAATTTCCTCTTTTTTATAATAGTTATTCTATAAAAGGGTATATCTGTTTTAGCATTAGTGGTTACTTCGATATTAATTAAAATTCCTGTAAATTACAATAAAAATATTATTTATCTATGATTTGGTAGTTTTTAAACATGTTTACAGACGTGGTTAATGTAGACAAATTTGAATAAACACGTATTTATTTAGTTTGGAAATAAATTTGATAGATTTGATCGGTTTGTTGTTGTCTCTTCTTTACAGAATTGATACAAATTTTAATAACAAACTAACACAATATTTAATCTATCTAAAGGAAAATACTTTCTAATAAAACAAAAGCAGGGGTAATAAAACCTGTGGGGTTTTTATATCTATAAATAATATATAACAATCCAAAGTCAAATTTTATGAAATACAGTCGTCCGAGTTCCCAATAAATACGTACTATACTATAATTATTCATATCTACTTCCAGTCTGTTTACAAACATACAAATACCTATATAGGTAATTTATACGCATAGATACAACACAGATCCATTATCTTAAGGATGATACACATTTAAATATAAATTTTTTACTATATGTACTTTTGGAACGAAATTCCTTAACGTGGGTTGCGGTAGGAGCTAACAAATATAAAATGTAATGCGTAACGAAAAAAATGTTAGTCTATTAATTGGTTGCTGTGGTAATGACAAGTATAAAGTACGAGTAACGAAAAAAGCGTTACAAAATTGATTGCTATGGCAACGAATGTAAATGCATTCAAGAAACATGTGTTTTGTTCCATCAATTTAAATTAAGGTCGTCCGGCGTAGTTCAGATGTTATCGTCAAGCGCTGAAATTTTAGGTTAGGCCTAGAAAGTAATTTTAAGTCCAGGCCTAACCTAAAACTACTGCATGTATGTTGCCGTTAAGACAGGTAAAATGAATTAAACATACACACAATAATTTTAGGTTAGGCTTAGACTGATGAACCAACATTTAATGTTTATTTAATGTATTCACAATGAATGGACATTTAACTGTGTTTACCATCTTAGCTTTGATGTTATAATTAATTCTGCACCTTTATTATAATAACATTGGACGTATTTAAACGGTAAATATTTATTTATATAAAAAACAATCTAATAATTAACGGCAATTGAAAGACTAAAATTATGTGTGTATGTTACCGTTAAGGTTGGTAAAATAATTGAAGAAAAGGAGTGATGAACTTCGTTCCTGACGGGGGTTCCACGACCGCACACATTTACTTTTGTTTTTTCTTCTCAGATTTACATTTGAAATGTACTATATAGAAGGTTAGAGTTAGTGGTATATTTAGTCGTGTATTGTTTTTAACACAACAATGATGGCAAATGTTGGAATAATTAATAATAAATATATACGTATTAGTTGTGAACATCTGTGTACAAGTGCTTATTCTATCACGTATATCACATAACAAGCCTAGCACAATGTTTACTTTTAATTTATTTAAATTTAAAATATCAAACATTTATAATGCAATTTTACAATATATACTTTTTTTACATCGTAGTTAATTGCTAATATTTTAATTTAAAATTGAGAAAACATTATACCTTCGGCGTAGGCTATGTATTTTGTTTCACTATTTCTCCAACCGGTTTAGTAGTTCCAGGGATTAGCCACTACATACAAACAAACAAACAAGTTTTACCTCTTTATAATATTAGTAAAGCCAACAATGTTTAAGTGGGTTAGCGCTATACAAAATAAAACCATGAATTAAATTAAAAATAGTCGAAATAGCAGACAGAAAAACACGAGGCAGACACGATGGTAAAGATGGTAAGACAGCAAGTTAACTAACATCAACAATCGGAATAAGGAACAACCATTTAAATACTTTGACAATTTGTCAGTACGAAACAAATTCTGTACTTAAAAACAAACACCTGAAACTGTTTGAACAACATTAAATACGATAACACACAATATACAAATGCATCCCACAAAGAGTCCCCCAGATTGGATTGTCCTATTTAACGGAAGACTTTGTCTTGACAGAGATTATATTCCTTCCAGTTTCAAGCCTCTGAGAGATATTGGATTCCCAGAAACATCTAACAAGGCTTTTCTCACAAAGGCTGTCTGATTTAGAATTTCCTTGTAGAACAATACTTTTTGTCTGAGTTCTTACGTCTTTGTAAATTGGATAACCTTGTGCCTTGTTGATTTCTTTATCGTTAACGTATTACTCGTCAAAGAAGCAACTTGATCTTGCTTTTGTTACAGATCAATTGTTTAGTTTAATAAACGCGATAGCTTATATTCATAAAGCAATGTTTGGTTTTTTTTCTAAAACATACTGCAATATCGTACAAGTGTCTCTTTGCATTTACCAAAGACAAAACAAGTAAACGGGTTCCCATTATTAGCGAATTTCCATAGGAAAATGAGCTATTGCAGTGGCCCTTATAATAAGACCCAAGTTGTACCGCCGTGAAGTGAATAAATTTAGGAAGTCGTACCGGGCCTATTATAATGGCAGTACATGTATTAAATACATTGATATATTAAATAAAAACCACTAAGGTGGCAAGCTTACCTTAACTGGTGACATGGAGTTATCTGAAATAGGCTATTCTTTTACAGGCAATTTAAGAAATACAATTCAGTTAAGTAATTAACGATTGATTTATTAATAATAAATTCATACGCCCTTAATATAAAAGATTTTACAATTGATATGCCCCTTTTTGTAATAAAAAAAGAAAAAATGTAATAGAAAGAATTAAAAGTGAAACCCTCCCTTACAAACAAAATCAAGAAAACCCACCCCTTATTTTAGTAATTAAATTTAGCTAATTAATTTAGTTCAAAAGCAATAGAATATAACAAAATACATGTATATATTTATATAGTAACACACACGTTACTGACATACAGAACCTTAAAGAACAGGTAAGACAATGTAATATAATATATTATTTATGTTGTATTCTAAAAATTGACCAACGTTTAACTTATAACTATGCGCATAATATTGAATAAAAACATTAATAAATCCGAATAGCATAAACAAAATAAAATAAATGTAAATTTTGGTTTATTATATTTATGATAATGTAACGTCACTTTATAAAAAAAATATTATAATTTTTGATCAGAGACCCTGTGGGTCTGATAAAACCAAAATTGGTACCACTCCGCCTTATAAATTATATTTAATTAAAATCACAATTTTACATATAATTTTAATTAAGTTTTACAATAGTAATGAGCCTTTAAAGATGAATTGTTCAAAATAAATGTTGCTATTCAAATACAGTTAATTTAACTACTAGCGCACACTTGTTGAGGATAGAGTTGCATAACAGGAATTAAATCAACGTTGGTGCGGAGTTGGTAATTTAGTCTTTTTTACTTATGACGAACAACATCCTTTTTACTTTCTCCACCCTATACGTAGTATATGGAGAAAGTATTGTTTTCGTAAAAATGTTTAAATTTGAATTTTCAGTTGAATTATCTGTTTTGGTGCTCCCAGAACCCCAAAAAATTGTTTAGTGCAATTATCTGTGTTGTTGCTCCCTGAACCCAAA
>JAGFPH010008982.1:16579-27834 GCA_018207615.1 Philaenus spumarius
CGATCGAATCCCGCCTGGGACAATAATTTTTTTATACGATTGACGTAGGTAGAATATAATTTTTTTGTTTTGTTCTAAAAAGTAGTAAATAAAAAGATTAAAAACAATATTATTTTGACTACAGTAAGTTTGGAGAAATTTTGTGTCAGTTAACTGATACCGTTTATTTTTTACTCGGAATCTTGGAACCAGATATTCTAAAAGACCAGAACACAAAGTGATTAGTTGTTTGCTTTAAAAGATTGAACAATATTGAATTTATTTGAAAAGACATTTCAGTATAGTATAGTAGCTATATTTGCAGTACAGCACATGTTGTAATTGGTCTACATAGACATATCAGATAGTATTAATTCGGGGGAAAATGATTTTACTTTGTCTAATTGTTCAAATTTACTGGTCCACAAGTAACTAGGCTCCATTATTTTAAACAAGATTAATGTTGGTTTTGTTAAGCTGTAAAATGTTTGTATAAATCTACCTTTTAAGCTGTTCACTGTAAGAGCGTAAAAATGTTAAAATTTGACTTTAACTTCATTGAATCGTTTCCTTTTAGGCCATTTGAATAACACAATTCAGGATATGTATTATGAAAATATTAACTCTTTGGCTCTTTAGTTCACTATCAGGCTAAATTAATTAAAATTTAATAACAATTGACAAGTTATAGTTATAAATTATAGTTAGCAATTCATTCATTGTAAAATGAAAGTTATTTAAATAATTCTTTTTAGGTTTTATCATAAACTGAGTATTAAAGAATTCATTTTCTTTACCTGGTGTGTAGCAATTAATTCATTATATATCTCAGTAGAGACTCACAAAACTATCACTTAACCTTCAACATGTTGATTTAAGCTGTGCTTAGTCGTAGTCTACGCATGTTCCTTGTGAGTACGATTTCAACCCCTACAATGATTTAGTTATCCAGTTCCCAATGCTGTTGTGTAGGATGAATTGCTTGCGTATGACTCTGAGGATTGTTTTACATGAGCTGTTTACGGCAGTGAGGTTCCGCGAACGTTACAAGGTCGGGAGTAGCAAATAAGTTGTGATATGTGCTGCATGTTGTTTGTGAATGTTTTCGTGTAAGTGTTTCATTTTATAAACTTGACGTGCATCAATGAATGTAAAAAAAAATAAATATAGGTTTGATAATACCTGAATAAATTTTGTAAATACTAAATTACTGTTACATTACATTTAGATTGTATCATACTATTAACATAGCATTATCGTTTAAAACATAAAATACTTGCAACACTGTTATGTGAAACAATGGGCTAGTTATACGACTATAATTAAAGCTAACATTAACCCCGCCCCCCCTATAATAGTATAGCGTAAATGACAGTAGTTTGAAAACATAATTTATGGCTGTGATGGCGATATTATCTTCTTGAATAGTGTAACCTGCTTTCGCACATATATATGTAAATTTCCTTCAATGTCGATTTACCGTGCTGAATAAAACGCATATGCTACTGTTAGTGCAGTATATAATCTAGACCCGTTATGCTTAAAATTTAATTTATTATAAAAACCACATCGGCAAAACTCCCTAATTATGTTTTCTTATCGATAATGTTATAAAAAATGTTATTTAGTTTAAAACAACCTTAATGGTATATTTAGTACTAGCTGACCCGGCAATGCTTCGTTATTGCATAATTATTTTGGTGAAATAAATGCGACAAATGATCGTGATTTAGTAAATTAGACCCCCAAACCCCTACCCCTAAGATTTCGAATTTTTTAAACCATTTCTTAGTGAGCACCTATGGCCCTAGAGGAAGCTACATACCAAATTTCGTTCTAATCCGTTCAGTAGTTTTTGAGAAATCTTGATTTAGTAAATTTGACCCCCCAAACCCCCTAAAATTTCGAATTTGTTGAAAACCTTTCTTATTTAGCACTTATGGCCCTAGAGGTAACTACATACCAAATTTCATTTCAATCCATTCGGTAGTTTTTTAGAAATCGTGATGAGTGAGTGAGTGAGTGAGTGAGTGGTATTTCGTTTATATATATATAGATTACACAATTTTAAAACGCTTTCATTTAAATATGTAAAACTATTGTATGTGGCAAAACTAAATACCTCCAATATTTTCACTATATATAAAGCAGCTGAATCGTTTAGTTGTAAACGAAAATAAAACCAATACAATTTTAACAAAAAAATAGATCAATGAAAATATATTTATTTTACAAAAAAAGGTTTTACAGTCCTCGGGCCATTCCCTGCTTTTTTTTTAAGTGACAGCAGATATTTATGATGGAAACAGATACTTTGGCCAAACATAATTTAGAATGAAAATATTTTTATTTACATTTAATTATTATTGATTAGATTTAGTGTTGTTTATTATTAAGTTTCCGTTTGATTTATTTATTTTTAAAACTAGTGACTTTTAACAGTATTACATATTATGAACACGATTTTATCAAGCAAAATGTATCTGTAAATCTATATATACAGGGTGGAACAAAGTTACTGTTAAAAACTTCGGGAAATGGTTCTATGGGTCAAAATAAATAGAAAATCAAGAATAATATTTTTTTCGAAAAACGCTTCATTTTTCCAAATATCCGCCATTTTGTTTCTTTTACTAAATAATTAATATCTAGAGAACGGTTTAACCGATTGAGTTCAAACTTGTAATAAAGTTTAACCTAACAATGATCTATCTTGACTGATTTAAATAAAAACCCGAACCACAAAACAAGGAGCAAAATCTATAACTAAACAACTAAATTGTAAGTTAAGTTTAATACCTTACCCTTATGTACATTTCGATGACATGAGTAGTGTTAAAACCCTCTGAGGATGATGACCATGTCATCGAAATGTACATAAGGGTAAGGTATTAAAATTAACTTACAATTTAGTTGTTTAGTTATAGTTTTTGCTCCTTGTTTTGTGGTTCGGGTTTTTATTTAAATCAGTGTGATTTTGTCGCCACAGTGCTCTTTTATTTGTTTAATGATCTATCTTAATAAAAAAAAGCGGTTATATTAAATCATGCATTTCAAAATGGCGTCTGTTTGAATATTTCAAACCTAAATTACTTAAACCCCGTACACTTTAACAAAAAATGTCAAGACACTTTTTTGTTGCCCTTTTGATTCACTATCGGTTGGCGTAACTGTTAAAACAATCGAATGAAGGATAAAGCTAAGTTATGTGTAATAATTGGTTTATTCAACCCGGCATCCTATACCAACACAGTAAATACTACAATATATTGTACGTACATTTGCTGTCATTATCTTTAACCAAACTGTTATTCTTCATCCGATTGTTTTGAAAGTAAAATCATCCAATAGGGAATTAAAAGGGCTACAAAAAAGGTACCTTGACATTTTTTGTTAAAATGTACGGTTTTTGAGTAATTTATGTCTGACATTTTCAAACTGCCGCTATTTTAAAACGCATGATTGGATATAATCGCTTATTTTTCTTAAGATAGATCATTGTTAGGTTAAACTTCATGCAAATTTTGAACTCAATCGGTTAAACCTTTCTCTAGATATTAATTTATTTAGTAAAAGAAACAAAATGGCGGATATTTGGAAAATGAAGCGTTTTTCGAAACAATATTATTCTTGATTTTCTATTTATTTTGACCCATAGAACCATTTTCCGAAGTTTTTAACACTAAATTTGTTCCACCCTGTAAATGTAATCCAAATACCACTTACTGACTCATCACAAAATCTCAAAAACCACCAACCGGATTGGAATGAAAATTGGTAGGATATGTAGCTTCCTCTAGGGCCCTAGGCGCTCGCTTAGAAAGGTTTTAAAAAATTCGAAACTTTAGGGAGGTTTAGGGGGGGTCAAATTTACTAAAAAAACCTACCACACGGATAGGAATGAAATTTGGTATGTAGCTTCCTCTATGGCCCTGGCTAGTTATATATAAATCTGAATACTTATTAGAAAAAACATTATGTCAATGCGTGAACATCGAAATTTGTAGTACATTGTTTTAGTAGGCCTACTTATTATAAAAGGAGAGGAATGAAGCTTATATAATTCGAAAGGTACTTTGAAGAAGATGTGCAGAAAACTAAGTTTCTGTCTATATAATATTGCCTTTAAGACAACTAAAGTAAAATAAACTAGGCCTAAAATAAAATTGTGTTGCTAAACTGGTTATCCGTATCAGCTGTGTGATGTGTTATTTTATGCCGTTCTTTTTTTAGATCATGGATTTATATTTTTCAACAAACATGATTTTTTCCATACAGAGCGCATCAAAACATTAAATAAAATTATTTCGATCACATTCACTGTTGCAATATCCCTTGGCCTTCCCTGTTCGGGAAATATTAACAAACAAATTATCCATACAAATACTCAAGAGTTGTTTCCATTTCTTTCAAATCGAATTAGCCTAACACTTGCGGGTTGCTGTAGGCGTTGTAATAGAAAATGTAATGCGTAACGGAACACGGAGTTATTAATTGGTTGCTATGGCAATGACAAATATAAAATACGAGTAACGAAAAAGCGTTATCAAATTGGTTGCTATGGCAATGAATGTAAATACAGTGAAGAAACTTGTGTTTTGGTTCATCAATAAGAGAAAATCGGTTCCGTCCGATCTAGTTTAGATATTATCGTCAAGCGTTGAAATACATTCAATAAACATAAAATGCTGGTTCATCAGTTTAGGCCCAACCTACATTTAAATCACATTAGAATTTGAAGAAAAGGCGCGATGAACTTCGTTTCTGAGGTTTTACCACGACAGCACGCATTTACTTTTTTTTACAGAAACACCTTAACCTAATTAATAGTATTTTTAAAAACAACATATAATTTAACAACAAACTTCTTACCATCTTTCTTTAACTATATTTATGAACTAGGGGAGACCCCTGCGTGCTCCGCACGCCAACCCCCAATGAAACCTTCTAAAAACATATGTTATGTTTTATGTGTAATAAACGATTATTGATAACCTAAAAACTAAGATGGTAAATAATGTTAAATGTTCAAATTAAATTATTTCTTATATTTTATAACAGCAGTTATAATAATGGTTAAAAGAACCAGCAAGGCTCAGGTCTACACTTTAAAACCCTAACCTAAAAGCTAGAAATACAAAAATAATTGCTTCAAATTTTGAAAACAGCTGTTAATGGAAATATTGTAGCTAACAGCTATAGTATCTGTTATTTTATTCAATTGGTTGCTATGGTAATAATTGTAAATACATGTGTTGGTTTATCATTCTAGGCCTAACCTAAGAATTAATTTTTTCCGACTAAATTTACAAATATTGAAATAAAAAAAAAATTATCTAAATGAATTATAGCCTATGTTACTCAGGATAGTGTAGCTTTTTATTAGTAAAAATATTTTTTCAATCGGTTCAGTAGTGCCAGATATTACCCCCTACATACAAAAAAATTAATAAAAATAAACTTTACCTCTTTATAATATTAGTATAGATTTAACTAAGCACAATATTATTTACTGATTATGTACTAAATTATAAGACGATTGACAGGCTACAAAATTAGTATAATACAGCTAATATGACTATTTATGCATCCATAACTTGTATTAGAAGGTTTTAGCTTATTTCTGCTTGTTTCCCGTCAGCTCGACTTTTTCTCGTTTAAAAATACACGTATCATATAAGTTATTTACCAAGGAAAATAATGAAAACAATAACATTATAATACATGCTCATAGTTATATACATTTAATTAAATTGCATTGGAGTTTTCCAATAATTTATTTGTAAAATTCCATTTAGATTCTATAACTTGATGTAAGCACACAATTTAAATAAGGAATTGCATTTAATGAAATTTCTCCCTTGATACGTAGAAACTTTCCCTGATACATTTCTATATGTTTGAGCAGCCTCGTTACCTTATCAATCCCCCATTGAAGTAAATTTGCCCATACAATCTTCTTCCTTTCAACTGATATCCTGCATTTGTGAGTTAGTGTTCACTGTACAGAAATTATGAAAGGAAACCTAATCTCCTATATTACCCGTTGCTGCCTTTTCGGTTGTAAATCGAGTTTAGAAACACATCTACATTATACAGAGTGTTCAGCTTAGGCTGCCCGAAACTTTACGGGGTTATTTGTCAGCTGAAAAGAAGCAAACAGTACAATATAATATGTGTCCTACCGCGCTTAATTTTCTGTCCGTCAGCATGTGATTTTTACAGATACCTTAATATCTCAGAAACGGTTTAAAATATTATCATGAAACTGAGTATGAATATTAAACTAAATAGGGAAAATTTTGCTTTAAAAAATTGTTTTCCTTTAATCATATTTTTTTAAATGGCATCGGTTGAAAATGTTCAATGTTAAATATTTAGAAAACTATACATATTAAGAAAAATGCAAAGGCAAAAATAGGACAAAACCGACAGTATATAGTTTTAATTTAGTTTTAAATAACGGAGATAGCTCAAATTTAGTGGTCGAATGTAGCATTAAATTGTTCGAGTGGTCATATTAATAAAGAAGTAATACAAAGCTTTACATTTGACCACTAAATTTGAGTCATTGTCATTTATGTCTCAATTATTAAACACCATATATCGTTCGATTTGTCTTAAAATAGTCTAAAAATTTGGTTTCTTTCATTTGTATTGTAAAATGTATATTTTTATAAATGTAATAATATTGGTTAGAATAAATATTTCTAAATAAGGAATTATTTACGTTCTGGCAAACATGGATAGAGGTATAACTAAAAAGTATTTTATTAATCAAACAACTAAAACTTAGTAAGAAATATTTCATTTAAAACAGTCACTGCAGTTTTTCTTAAAGCAGAAATATATAAATATATAATATTATAAAGTCCTATTATTTTAAATGAGCAATTCTTGTATCTATGTTTGTTTCTATCTTTGTATCTGTCGCGGATCTCGAAACGGCTCTAATGAATTCAAAAAAATTTTGTATTTAGGTGTAGTTTTGATTTGTAAGTACAAACATATAGTTTTATTTCGTGTAAAAACGCAATTTTTGGAGAAAAACTAATTTAAAAGTTGAAAAATTTTAACATAGGGTCTTATGGGTTGCCGTGTTGGTTACAAAATAACAACGAAATAGTAAATAAAGCGATCAAAACAGCTGTTCATAAACAAGCAAATTTATACTGTTTCATCAGCTGTTCGTTGGATAGTTTTTAATTACAGTTAAAAAATAAATCGACCACGCAGCTGGACCGCTGACGTGAGTTGAGCAAATTTCCAAAATTAAGTTTATATGCCTTTGTTTTGGGGTTTCAACCAACAATTTGGGAAATAGGTCTACTCACGAAGGCGTTGAACAGCTGTCTGTGTGTACGCAATATATTAGTAGAATTTGTTTCCTCCTATAGTGGCCTCGCGAGTTTGCATCACTTGGCTTTGAACTGGGTACTTCTATGGTATTTTACGTTTTTGTCGATGTTGGGGGAACCAAGCGAGCTATAAGGTCGCGTAAAAAGCAAAATGCTCAGAATAACATCCTACATTTATATTGTTAGAAAAAATTCTAAAAAATATTCATTCTAGTAGTAAAAATCTCAAAAAATAATTACTTCCGGTCAAAAAACGTACTTCCGGTTTTTGGATTTTTTTTGGCTAACGAACTCTTCCGAGCCACATAGACAACCAACACGTGTACCAAATTTGGACCAAATCGGACTTAAAATTCGGCCGCTAGAGTGCGAACACATATATACACATATATATATATATATTTGTCTCGTAGCACTATTTGTTGATCTTGTGTCAGTTAACATTAATTGTTGATCATATTGAAACGCTTATAACTTAAGTTCTAATTATAGTAGAAATCTAATTTTGACACCATTCAATTCAGAATGAAAAACCGCATATGAAAAGTATCATGTATAGTTATATATACACAAAAATTGACTTAATTTTAACAACACATTGTTGATCCCAAAATTACCTTCTTTGTTGATCGAAGTTCGTTTTTGTTGATCTAGCTTATTGATCAACAAAAAACTGTTAAAAATATGTTTGTGTTTGTATAAAGCGTGTCCCATAAGTAAAGTAACAAACTTCGGAAAATGGTTCTGTAGGTCAAAATAAGGAAAAAAGTTTATAGAAACACAAACCCGAAAACGCTTTGTTTTCTAGATATCCGCTAATTTGTTTTTTGTACAAAATAATTATTATCTAGAGAACGGTTTGACTGATTGAGTTCAAACTTGGCATGCAGTTTAACCAAACAATTATGTAGCTCTCGAAATATAAGCGATTAAATCCAACCATTATTTTCAAAATGGCGGCGGTTTGAACATTTTAAACCTAAATTACTCAAAAACCGTATATTTCAACAAAATATTTCAAGGATACTTTTTTGTAGCCCTTTTGATTTTCTATCGGATGGTGTAGCTGTCAAAACAATCGGATGAAATAATAGTTCAGTTATGTGTAAATAATTGAGGGCTGAAAAAAAGGTGTCTTGAAATTTTGTTGGTTAAAATGTGCGGTTTTTTAGTAATTTAGTTTGAAATTTCCAAACAGGTGCCATTTTTAAACTCATTATTGGATTTAATCGCTTATTTTTCTTGAGATACATAATTGTTAGGTTAAACTTTATGCTAAGTTTGAAATCAATCAGTCAAACCGTCCTTTCCCTAGATAAGAATTATTTTGTATAAAAAACGAAATTTCAAATATCTAGAAAACGAAGCTTTTTCGAGCTTGTGTTTCTATGTACTTTTTTCCTTATTTTGACCCATAGAACCATTCCTCGAAGTTTGTCACTCTACTTATGGGACACCTGGATAAGTGGATAGTAGTTTTTTTTATGCATTGTGCATGTTATCATAAATTGTTGTGTGAAATAATGTATTAATAATAACTTTTTAGCACTTTATGTTGCAATTTTCTACTGATACTACTAGTAAATATAACACAGAGTAAATAAAACTCTTCCGGAAAACGTGTTATCTTAATAATAGCTGAAACTAGAAACGGGAAGTTTGTTAAGAATGTTCTTTGTTTCATATGAGATGGTGGAGAATTGAAGTTTTATTTAATTAATTTAAAACAGCATTATTTTCCAGAAACTCTATCCCGGCTATACTAAAACTAAAACAATAAAATAAAAATTTAATTTATGTTTTTTTTATTTTGTAATGTTAAAGGTATCGCAGAATTAAATTCCAAGTTATCATTCAACAACGTCTCTTAACTCTTTTGGAACACTCTTTACTATAGTTCAGCTTGATAGAAAATAGAAGCTGTAAATTATGGTCGGAGTGTTTTGACTTTGCCATAAACCAGGAAAACATCGTTTAGTTTTTTATTTAAAAACAGAAGAAAATAAGAAACAGTTTTGGAAAACTCGTTACGATATCTGCATAGTGGCTAAAACTAAGGATGCCAAATATTTGTAGAAATGTTTTTTCTGCGCCTTTGGAGATAACGAAGGATACCTATTTTTAATTTATAATTTTTAAAACGGAAGAAAATATTTAAATCCTTTCGGAAAATTTTTGACTATATTTCATTGATGGCTGAAGTTGAAAACTTACACTTTGCTAGAAATGTTTCTTTTTATGCCGTAACACATTGCACTAATTACACATTTTGATAATTATTCTTAAACTGCAGAACATATGAAAACTCTTCTGAAAAACTCGTCATCATACTTAGTTACGGCAACAACTAGAAACGGAAAATTTGATAGGAATGTTTTTATTTTGTGTCGTTAGAAATAACTGGAATACATGTTTTGGTTATTTATTTTAAATCGTAGAAAATAAGAAAACTTGTTACTACATTTCGGCAACTGTTGAAACAATAAATTTTAATTTTTGTAGGCACTTTTTTAATACCGCAGAATTAATGATTAGCTATTTTACAATTTATTTAAAAAGGAAGAAAATATTAAATATCTTGTGGCAAAAACGATTACTTTATCGCAAGAATTACTTCCTATAGAATGGGGTACAGAATGTTTGAATGTGAGTTTTAACTCTCTCGTCCAGCTTCTACAGTTAGAACCAACATCAGAGTTAATTATGTTTTAACCTATGTGTACTGATTACTAACACTAGATTTACTTATGCACTATGCTGCTACTCAATTTGTATTATGCTAGCACAAACTAAAGACCTTTTGTTCTTTACCAACAAGAAATATATATTTTTTTAAACACACATTCTAAAAAAATAACTTTTTTTGCAAGAATTATACACAAAAGTCTTATGGGAGTGCTATCAGATTAGCTAATCTACTTAACACAGAAAAGTATATGTTTTAGTATTGTCTCCTTTATACTATATGTGATAGCCATGACTGGATTTTTATAAATTATTTCTTTTATTCGTGGAAAAACAACCACCTCTTTCTGAATGCTATAGTATTAAATTCTTAAAAACCAAAGTAGATTGCATTAAAACTATCAAATATTAATTAATTTATAGCATAGTCCAGCTACCTATTGTTACCTTTGCTGCACAATGGGTAGTCATATTTATTAGCCCTAATAAAACAAGGAAATGTCGGCTCAAAGAGGCGATGTTAGTTCAGGTACTGGTGAGGTATCTTGGTAAACATCCAAGGGGTGGTAAGGGTCGTAAACACTTATAGGCTTGCACTGTGGCCTACAAGTATTCAATTATAACTATTTTGTATATTAACATTACTGACAAAATTATTTATTTTAGGATAAGGAATTTAATTCAATTGTTTAAAATTTTCAAATGTAAGCCTATATGTTTTCGCTGATGGTGCGAGATTTCATTTGATTGTTTCATTTAGGGGTGAATTGATCAATAGATAAAAGTTCGTACAAATCATTTAAAAGTGATCACTAAATTTAGAAATATACAATTACATTTTTTATGTTAAATACGAAAATACATGGAGGGGGAAAAGTCTGAGAACGGCTTAATATTTGGTATATAAGGAAAATTTTAAGTTAGGTGTGATTGAGGACCTATTCTATGTAAATTTCAATTATATTCACAACGGTTTAAGATATGGATGTGCCGTTTTCAACATTGATTTTCTCTTAAATTTTTACATTGAAATTGAGTATCAGATGACCACTTAATTATTTATAAAAAAAGTTACATTCAAAAAGGCAGATCCAAGATGGGAGAATTTTTTTTTTACATATTAATAAAATAGTGTTTTTACATAGAGTAGGTTCCTTAATCATACCTACCTTCCAATTTTCCTTAAATAACAAATATTAAGCCATTCTCAGACTTTTCGAACACCCTGTAATT
>JAGFPH010008982.1:27934-50649 GCA_018207615.1 Philaenus spumarius
ACGTAGTATATGGCAAAAGTATTGTTTTCGTTCAAACTTTCGAATTTGAATTTTTAGTGGAATTATCTGTTTTGGTGTTCCCTGAACCCCAATAAATTGTTTAGTGGAATTATCTGTTTTGTTGCTCCCTTAACCCAAAAATATTTTTAGTAGAATAATTTGTTTTGGTGCTCCTTGAACCCAAATTACTACCATTGGACCATTACTGTGTGCTACCATTGGACGTGTCAGGTCCTTTTCAATGTGATATTCAATAACAAAAACATAACTACAAAATAAATTATGAAATAAATAAATAATTGTATTATAAGAATACAATATGACGGACAAAACTATTAAGTCTACGTTCTGTTGAACACTTGTAAGAAGTTAAACCTATTTTGCAGTAGGTTTTGGAAGAAATATAAAACTATAAACACTTTTTCTGCACGTAAACGTTTTCTACAATCAATGCATCACATATTTTTTACTTTAAAATCGAAAGAATCAAACTATTTTCTTTAAACTTAGGATCAGATTCGTGGATCCAAGTATTGCAAATTCTTTTCAAACCAACTACATCAAAATGAAGTTGTATTTATAAGGTTCTTACATTTCCTTTGCAAGTATATTTTAAACATAACATAAGAACCTAATGTAAAATTACCAAACCATTTTGTAGAAATGTTAACAACTCCCGTTTGTCGGATGAGTAAGGTGTCTTAAGAAATGAATTTAACAATAGAAATATTTCTGACCCTTATTACCCTTGTGGCAGCCCCTCGACCCTAACGTAGAGTACGTTCACTCTAACAACATTGTTTCGTTATCTAGACCTATTCTAATGAAATAAATTGGATTTTTTAAAGTTGAAATCATGAAGGTATAATTGAGGACATACGTAAACGTTTACATTTTAATTTTTACTGTAAACGATTTAGTTGGAATCGGGTTTAGTATTTTTAGTTTTTTAGTAAATCAATAAAGTACATTTGTTACAACATGATTTGACGACAATTTTCGTGCTATTCTGTGCTAAAATAATTTTGTGTTTGTTCAATTCTAGAGACTCCTAGAAGCAATTTTACGTGTTAGTTAATTCAAGTTTCATCAGTAAATTGAGCATGTGTCAGTTGCAGGATATCTGTAATGTAACAAATCTTTTAATTTCAAAGATATAAAAAAAATATTTAAGAACGAAAAGAAAACCAGAAATTTATTTCGGCACATTTAGTTATTTTAATTAAACTGTCCATGCAGAAATTCTAATTTTTTGAAATAGTTCACACACTTTAAAATTGCTTTTATTATGCCAAATTTACACACGTTAAATTACGTGTATTTTGGTATACACTATAAAACATATTGTGTAAATTTTGTTACTTCAGCTGCGGTTTTAATGTAGCAGAAGAAAAAAATGATTTATTTTCACTTTACAGATTGTATAGCCTAGTGGCGGTTCGGATATATTTATGGAAGAATTGCATTTTTTTTATTCAGCTATATAGCAAATGCGACCAAATTTTAATAGGAGATGTTCATCTAGATTTATTAAACAACAATAAACAAAGAAATAATTACACCACACTTTTACCAAATTACGCCTTTGAAATATTATCAAAAGAACCGACAAACGTAGTAAATAATTTAACAACGTGTATTGATCATACGCGAGTTAAAATAAACGATATGTTTAAAGTAAATATTAAATCCGAGATTCTAGATATGACATTACAGATCACTGCGCAATAATTTTAGTCCTATTATTTTGTTATCACAAGTTTATACATTGCAACCTCAAGTTAGGCCTGTTCACGCTATTGACTATAAACTAAACAAACGCAGTGCTTTGACTGATTTTTCAAATGTATACAATTGCACGAATGTAAATTCTGCTTTTGAAACATTTTTTTTAAAATATTGGAAAACAATATAGATTTATGCGTATGTTACAAATTCCTGACCATCTATAAAAAAAAATTTATAAAACCCTGGATTACGAACTACTTATGTTTTTAAATTAATAAAAGCAACCAGCTACGTAGACGATTAAAGAAACATCCCAATGACCAAAAATAAAGGAAAGGTTTAGAAAATGTAAAAGTTGAGGCAGGTAACATGTAACAGGTTGACATAAAGGAGGTTAAATCATATTAGTACTATAATAATACTGTATGTTTAAACATTGTAAAGGAAATTCAAGGTTGCAATGTAAGATTCTAAATGAGGTCAAGGGTTAAAGTCGTGAGTCTTGAAAATGTATACATTTTCTAAAGGAAAATGGAACTGATACTACTGCTAAATGCGTTTTATTCTTATTTTTGTAATTCTGTAAATGTTATCAGGACACTATTTGTAACAAATTGTTCTTCATTTTCAATGTACAACAGTCATTTTAAAGACCACGAAAAGAATTTTTTTTATTTTTAACAAAAGTAACACCCGGCGAAATTGAGAAAAAGATCCGTGGGCTAAAGTTAGACAAATCTCCAGAATTTGATGGTGTAAGTGCATCTTTGCTCAAGGCTATCAACATTCATATAACGGATGTCGTATAGTTTTTAATAAACCTAACTTTTGTGACTGGCATGTTTCCTGATAGACTTAAAGAGGCCCTAGTTGTACCAATTTTCAAAAAGAGTGACAGGGAATAGTTGCAAACCTATTTCTCTGATATCTTTGTTCTAAAAGGTTTTTGACAAAGAGCTAAAGTTCATAATAATTATTTATTTAAAAAATAAATGTTTTAGCAATAATCAGTTTGGGTTTAGAGTATGTTTTGGTACTGAAGATGCACTCTTAAACTTTAGTTCCGCTATTTATGATGGCTTAAATATAGTAAATGTGTAACTGGGATCTTCTGGATATAAAAAAAAACATGCAATATCTATTATATGTACAAGGTCCTATAGGTGTTTTACATACGGAGTGGAAATACAACATTAGTACATAACCCAGATAGAATGAAACTTAGGAGTTGTGCGCCACATCCTGTACTAATGACAAGATTTTTTGACGAATTTTTTTTTAATTCGTCGGTTAGCCCAAAACTTTTAAACAATATACCTGAATATACAAAAAAAAAAAAAATACAAATTATAAAACCTTTTTGATGTATTTGAGACACTGGTTACACATTTTAAACGATACAGCGAGCACTTAAAATATTACAACTTAAAAGAGCCTGCTTTAGTGGCGGACATCTTGGGGTTTTATCCCGATAGAGCAAAGTTAAATTTAAAACCATTTATTTTGTTAATTTTTTATTATACATTTTTTGCAAAGTCTCGTTTTAACCACAGTCACAATACGCATCCGTTTTACGTTTCACATTTTTTTAAAAATCCCTTTTATTTTTCACGTCATTGAAATTTGTGTAAGTACCAAGTTTTTTTTTGCACAATAAAAATGTATAATTAAAAGTGAATCGCAAGCCGGATCCGCAATTTTATAAAGAATATTAAGTTTTTTTTTCATCACTCAATTACAAAAGATGGATTTATAAAATGTAAAATGTATAGTTTTCTAGATTTAACAATGAACATTTTCAACTGCCGCTTTTTTAAACATATTTGCATAAAAACAAATGTTTAAAGTAAAATGTACCTTATTTGCTTGTGTTAGCCTAACTGGATTGTTGTTAAATTTTACAGGACAACAATTTTACTGGTAGACAATTTTACAGGATAAATTAATGTGATTGAAATTCGAAAATACAACAGCTCTAATAATAATAAAATAATATTAAAGTGATAAACTTTATAGACTTAGTTCGTCTATACTAATTATCCTTAAGGAATCTTACAAAACTTGAAAGCTTTTTTTTGTATTGAAATATAATTATAAATAGGTACCACAAATAACAATTTGTCCCAATTTGAAACATTTATGAAATAGTTTTAAAACATTTTTAGACGTTGGATCTTATTTGAATTTATTAATTTACCAAAAAAAGTGTTTTAAATGGAGGTTATTCTAAAGTGTAATGATTTGTTGACATCTTAAAAAAGTAAAAGTATTTTAAAGTAAGTTTAGGTAGGCTACGTATTTTATATCTGATTATTTGTTTTCTACTTTGCTCAAATCAAACTCCTAGTATAGTTTCTAACTATTAATGTTCATAAACGCAAAAAAAGATAAATGCTTTACAAAAGTATGTTTAATTTGTATTAGATATGAGTATTCAAAATCGAATTTGTACTTGAACGAACCCGAGGCTACAGCTTGAAAATACAAAGCTCTTTCAGCATGACCAGTCTTTACAGTTGCTCACATTCACGTTTTGATACCACCTCTTAATGCCGAACTCCAACGTCAATGATTCTGTTTTTAGATTAAATGTGTAACATACTGGAAAACAACAGTGGTAATAACTTGAGAACTAAAGAGCAAGTCCTAAAAATACTTCAGATCTAAATATAATAGGCCTATATAAAAAATAAAAAAATCTACTAACACAAATTAAGGTTCTACAGATTTTTAAAAATAAATTACGTAAAAACGTTAATAGCATGCTGAAATTAGAACATTTATTTCTGACCCATGTTGATATGTTCCAATGATACATTGTTAAAATTTGGGAAGTATTGAACTGATTTGATCAAATTCCTAAATGTCATAACTCTACAAGTTAGAAAAAACTGTAAGAAAATATAATAATTAGTTCTAAATTTATAAAAAAACAGATAGAAAGAGATAAGTTGTATTTTTAAGGTATTGAGAATATTATTTACTAACACACACTTTGTACGATTTATTATTTTTAATAATACTACAGTGTTACTGTATTTTCTTCTTCAAAATATGTACTATTTTGAATGTAAAGCAGTCTCATTAAATGTGACTGCAATAAAGTAATTAACTTTTCAAGGTCAGGGTTAAAACATAAAATAGGAGAAAACTCTTTAACTTCTAGGCAGTAAAATGAACGAATATTAGGTCTACAATTATAATGGCTAGCACTGTTTTGTTTCAAAATGTATTACCTTTTTCTACTGTGATTTCACGTTTCTATTTGAAGACATTCTTAACAATTGCGTATTTATTTCCTGAAACATCATCCGCTATATTTGATTGCATAAATTCAGCATATTATCTTAAATAATATTACGAATTATGTAAAATGTACGTGTTTAGCATATGTTTTTGTTTCGTTCTGTTTTTACAGTTTTAGAGATGAGACATTTCCCTAAAGTTTTAGAAATTGTCAATTTAGTTGAAAAAAATACCTAAATACATCTGTATTATCAAAAACATTATAAGAAAAGTTTTTACAGCTTAATCAAATGCTGTCAATTGCTTTTACAGATATGTTTTCCGACTTCAAACACTAAAATTAAATTTAAAAAAAATAAAATGACTAAAGTATTAAGTTATTAAAACAACAAGTCTGAGTCATGTCCGATTAAATTTTTATAAGTTCCGATGTTCGGAAGATATCGTGAAAACTGTATAAATGGATTTATTCTTTACAAAAAATATATATAATTCGTATTAATCAAGTAATTATTTTTATTTTTAACATTAGGTAAAAATTAGTGCCAGATTCTTGCTCAGCATCCCAAAAAACAATAGGAAAATGAGTTTTACGAAAATCGGTAAAGAAATGAAGAACTTACTATAATTTGCATATCGTCTATTGTGTAGAAGTAAAATATTAAACCAATAATCCATTTAATATACCATGCAGTAAACAATAAACAACCCTCCCTCAATTATGAATAGATAGCAGGTAGAAGGGTAAGTAGGCAAGGCCGGCCGGGCCGATGGCAGGGTGCAGTTAGGAAAGCAAGCGAGTGAGACTGGCCGGTTTAAAACTTACAAAACTTTCTGAATAACGGTATTTTGTATATAACTTGTATAAAACAGATCAACTATTGGTGGTCTCAGTTACGACGCTAAGTTGGGTGTATAAGAAATTGTATAAGTTTTTTGTAATTGGATCCCTTATTTGTTGGTTTTGAAATGTTGATCCGATGCTTGAACACGAAAGAGCCACAATAAATGTTGATCGAAAATGATCAACCTACCCTGGTTAAAAATAACAGCAAAACCAACAAATGATTACGCGAGAAATCTATATATATATATATATATATATATGAATTTGTTTGACACCCCAAAACGTGTTCTGGGGACCATGATCGGTGCTCATTTGCTACTCCCGACCTTGAGTCCTACCATAAGGGCCACTGCAATAGCTCATTTTTCCTATGGAAATTCGCTAACAAGCTCATTTATACTGTTTTAGCACGTTGGAATTAGAATAAATTGGGCCTGATTTAACAATTAATTTTGTCAAAAAAAAAAAAAAACGTAAATTTGGAAAAGATGGATAAATTCTAATAGTCAATTTTGTATTATAGGACTGGCTCATTTATAAAATATAGTATTGAGGTTATGTTAATCCTGCAATAATTTTTACTATATTTAGGCCTGGTTTCAAAACTTTAGTTGACAGAAGATAGTTTGTCAAAACTAGGACTAAAATCGTAATGAAAGCCTCGTACGTTTCTAAATCATGTATTTGAGGTTATAATTAATGTTGTAATTGTTGTTAATATATTTAAGCCTGGTTTTATAATTTTACAAACCTATGTACAAGATCCAAAGATTAACGAGATTCTTTAGCGAATTTTCCAACTGCAAGCGAAGCGAAGCGTTCTGGGGCAGAGCCCCTAGTGTTAATAATATTTGCAACCTTTTATATTTATTATTTAATAATAAGGTATTATTTACCTATTTATTACTAAATTATTTACTATTGCCTAATATTTATTAAAAATAACCTCATGTTGAATAATTGGAGCTGTATTTTAAATAGTTCATTTGCACTAACTAAAAAAAAATATAAGGAACAAAAATCTAATGGAATTTGCATAATTAAATATATATCTTTATATTTTGCAGTTAGTTAAACAAAACGAGACTAGCTGAACCATCGCAAACACAAACAGAGGCAATGAGAAAACTGACAATGAGGTTTATTATAAATTAAAACAGATATTTATATCGTTGCTATGCCTAGACACACAGAGTGTGCGTAAAGCCTCTTTAACTCCATTTATATTTTTGTTACTGAAAATAAGTTAACAAAACTCAGTATATATCTTGTGTTGCATAACAGGACACATTTTCTTACATATCTGAACCACTATGATATAGGAGGGGGGGCTTGAGGGGGTTAACGATTTCAAATATAAAGGCAATACATCATTGAAAAGCTTATTAAAAGATAAAGATAATAGCTCAAACTAGAGCTTAGTATCTTGCTTCGTTTCGAAGTAATGTACAATCAAATTTATGGAAAGTGAAATGTTCGATGTAACACATTTAAAAAATAGAAATTGTAAATTAATGTAGTACGGTTCCACTAATTTATCTGAGTTTCTTTGTGTAATTGAATAACTTTGGGGGAAAAAATGTAAATGGAACCGGGAATACAACCCTTGACTCGTGACTCCTGATTTTCTCTACTGGTGCGACTGAGAAGCCCTACTTTTCATGTAAGCCTACTGATAGGATAACATTTCTCCCTAATTTTCTTCTCGATATTTTGTTGTGATAGCACTCAGTTTTGTCTTTTTATAAATGAATCGCTCAACTGCAGACAAGATTGAAACGATTTTTTTTACGGACAAGAACCTGCTTTGGTGTTATAATAAAAATATTATTTTCCAGAACTTTGATCGTCCATTACGTTGAAACGAAGTAAGATATTAAGCTCTAGTTTGCGCCATTCCGTGTCCCTTTTTAATAAGATTTTAAATTGTGTATTACGTGACCCACCGTTATATTTGAAATTGTTAAACCCCTTACCTCCCTAAACCCCCGAAATCATAGAGGGCAAATATGTCCAAAAATTTGTCCTATTATGCAACACAATATATATATATACAAAGTTTTAATAATTTATTTTCAGTAATGAAAATAATGAAGGGGTTAAAGAGACTTTATGAACACTATAATTATTGCATTTAGCCTGTTGTAAATGATAATGTTTTAAATATATAATTATTTGCCTTAGCATGACAGACAATAGATTACCAAAACAACTAGTTAGGCAGGTCATTAAAAGGAATATTTCTTGGGCTAAGTTCTGATTGGAAATGGAGGATAAAATGCACTACGATTTAGATTTTTTAAAGATAAAAAAAATGGACAGGGAAACAAAATATTGAATGAATTATTGACAAAATTGGAAGAAGAAGCGATGAATTCATTGACCGAGCGGATTTTAATTTCTGAGGGGTATGATGTATACAATAAACTTGAATATAATCTTGGGGAGGCAGCTTATGTTAATGACAAATACACTCGAGAATTTATTAGTTTAATATTCAGAGCAAGGAGTGCCACGCTGCCTCTAAACGCTAGACCAGGCAGGAATGGAATTGAAAGGATGTGCTCTTTATGCAATTCCCGGGAGTAGGAAACCATGATACATGTTACAGGAGAATGTTTAATATTAGGTGGCATTCGAGAAAAATATTTTAAATGTAAATTAATTGATGGTGACAGATTGATAAGGATATTGAATGGGAAAAACTGGTTTAATTTAGTAAATTTCTAGAGAAGTGCGCTCAAGTACTATAGGAAGGCATTTATTTATGAGTTTAATTATTAAAACTTCCTCTTTGTTCATGGTAATAAATCCAACCTGGCAGACGACCTACGGGTCATGCTGTAAGTGTGTAACTTTATGTTGGTGTGAGTTATTATTTTGGTTAGTTATGTTGTATTTCTTTTGATTCAATGTATTGTCTTGTATATAGTGCAATAAACACACTTTATTGCAAACATAATTATTTATTATTTATTATTAAATTATTACCCAATATTATTTACCCAATATTATTATTATTACCGCAATAACCCGAATATTATTTATTATTATTATTATTAAATGATAATGTTTTCTAAAATGAGTTTATGTGTTTTTTAATTAATTCTTGTGTATACATTAAATTTGTGAGTGTATTTAATTATCTCCCCCACGAGATCTCACCCGAATTATGTTTGTGATGTCTATAGCTGAGAAACATGTAGCAATGAAACAATACAAACATAATCTTTTACTAAAGACTACTTTTGACTACAAATACCTTTTAGGTAATTTACACATTATATTTAAATACATAAATTATTTCCAATTGTTATACTTATTTATTTCAGACACTTGCACAATGTAGGTTCAAATGTGTAACTTTCGCTAATATATAATAACACTTTAATCTTGATACATAATGAGAGAGACCATATTTTACTGCAGTAAACAGTTAAATTCGTTCAATAAATGTATACGTTTATGCAGAATGAAATATCTTCCCGAGTATTGTTTAAAACACCCCACAGTTATTTATGACTTTAACAACTTTCTCATATAAGTTTAAGATTTATTATATTAATAACGAACCGAACCACTGTAAAATGACTGCAAGTTGGTTCCGATTGTTACAGTTTAATTCATTTTAAATGAAGTAGAACTAAAGTAATATAAAATAAAGTTTATTCGTTACAGGGACTGTTGCTTAAAATCTAACTAACAGTGTGCAGTAATCAATTTAAAAATATTCTTCGAGAAGTCAGTTTTGACAACTTAGAAGTGTATTGTTGTTAGGAGTTACTTTTACTGTTGCATCAACTTAGAAGTGTATTGCAATTAGGAGAAGTGTATCACGCTAATTTACTACTCCCGACCTTAGTTCTTACCATAATCGTCACTGCAATAGCTCGTATTTCCTATTTAATAAATAACACATACGTAGACTTTTATGGTAAACTCGCTTTATACATGATAGGGTATTACTAGTTATCAGTTTTAAGACTTAAAAGTTTTTACAACATTTTACTGCAATATTCCATAAAAATTCAACGTAGGAGTTCTTAACTGAACTGTTAGAATATAATTGCATTGCCTGACGATGAACTTCATCATTATGAAGTACTAAAGTACTAAACAATATTAGCCTACACTAACAATAATTTTGTTTTGAAGTAACGCAATAAATGTACTCGTGTTAACTACTTTTAAGTTTTTTAGTCCAGGATTTGAAAGGGGTTGAGCATGCATGGAAAGCTTGACGCAATTTTATTTCTGATTATTGGTATAGACATTATAATGATCATGAAAAGCCATGTCGTCGCCCCCAAGCGTGGCGACACCCCCAGGAGAAGGGGGGGAATAGGGTGGGGGCGCCGTTTATTATAAAGCTTATAACTTGAGAACCGTTCAAGACAGAACATTGAAAAAAGCGACAATATACTCCATAAGATATGAGCTTTAAAAAAGGTCGTATAGTTGTTGGTTTGTGAGTAAATAGCGTTTTTATTGGTAAATGAACAAAAATGGTTATTCGAATAAGCAAAACCAATAGTTGGGTACTAATAAAATCACTAAATAGGTCAAATATAGACATTTAAGTTATTAAAAGTGCATCAATAAATTTAAGAAAGCATGATGAACAGTTAATGCTAATGTAGAGATGTTTTATACGTAGCACTGATATATGCAAGTGCTCCGCGCGCGCCACCGGCGACGAAAAACCCCACATTTTTTACCTTGTTCTAGTTTTTTTCAAATTTTTAGTATGAATGGCTGGTTTGACAAAAAAATCGTTCAATCCTTTTTTTATAGAACAGTAAATTTACCACAGTTTAAAATGAAAATCATCTTCCTGAGGATAATACTTTTCGAGTTGCAGCCATTCAAATTTCAAGCAAAGTTTCAAAATTTGCAAAAGTTGTTAGTTTTTAGATAGCGTTTGCGTTTTTTCACCATGAAACAAGGGGTTTTAGAAAAACTGATAAGGACTAACTTTAAAGTAGAAAGATATAACTTTAGTATGTCACCGAAATGGGATTTCTACCATGAATAACTTCTGAGATACAGCTGTTTGAATTTTACCTATTCAAAATTAGAAGCTACAAAACGTACAACTTGTATATAAAGCCCTATATTCAAAATAATATTTATTTATTTATTGGTTTCTTTGACAAAAATAATTTTGTATAAAACAAGCCATATCACAACACACTGGAACAATATCCACAAAATACAATTAAACAACAAGTAGTACAAAAAAATAGAGCAAAATATACGATAATCAACACAAATAAAAAAAAATAAGTTAAGAAGATAATAATTTAAAAGGTTAAAATGCTTTGCAAAAAAAAGAGATCACATCTACCACAAAATAGTTTCGTGATGCACAAACTCATCCACCGAGTAAAAAGATTCAGACAATAGAAATTGTCTAAGACTGTTTTTAAAAATCCTGTAGTTTGGGGAATTTTGAATACTTTTAGGAAGCTTATTCATGAACTTTGCACCAGCTTGTGAGGGAAGTTTACTGTATAAATTTAACCTGTGCTGTCTGGCACGATACTCACAAGCTTGTCTGGTACTGTAGTTGTGTATATCCAAATTTTGGACATGATCACACTTGAATTTAAAAAAACAACACTTCAAGTATGTAAATACATGGATATTTTCTTTTATGGACAGTAATAGTAACAATTCCTTCTCGTTTATAACAATTGATGAGACATTCTGCAGTTCTCATGTAGACACCGGCGACAGGGAAATAAGTTTTAACTTTCCTAGTCCAGTTAAACTCTGTAATGTCGCAAGGAGAAGGAAGAGGAACGAAAATAAATTGCAAAACACTTCACTCCCAGCAGCTACTTCTGAACTGCAGTTAGTGAATTCACAATCAATGGGTGACAATGCAAAAAACTGTGCAATAATTTTAAGAGATGTAGTTTTGTAAATTTTAGGGAGGCTAAGGATGAGGGGGGGGGGGGGGGGTGTAAGCGAGGTCACATCAAATGGTAGCCAAGATGTGGGGTCACTTTTCAAAATTATACATCAAAATGCACAGTTTGCCACCAATAAGATTCTTGATTTAAGTCTTTTTTGTGCCGATATGAATCCTAATGTTTTTGTGATTACAGAGCATGGATTCAATAAACATAATATTGATTGTTTCAATCTGGAAGGGTATAATTTAGTAAGCCAGTTTTCTAGTACGTCTTATAAAGGTGGGGGAGTAGTGCTTTTTGCAAAGAAGGATATACATGTTGATAGTTTTAAGATTGATGAGAATCTTTGTGTAGAAAAGGATTTTAAAATAACAGGGGCTAAATTTAGTTGCGAGAGGGGGGAAGTGGTCGTAATAGAGCTATTTAGTGGGGCCATCGACTTGTTTATCGATCATCTTGATCTACTGTTGCAAAAGTTATGTTTTAAAAGTTTTAAATTTGTTATATGTGGTGACTTGAACATAAATGTTTTCAGTAAATCTAGGTGTACAGACAGACTGCGAGACCTTTTGGATACCTATAATCTTAAATGGTACATAGATTCTCCCACTAGAGGGGTGGGATCTTCTGCAAAAGCAATAGATAACGTTATATCAAATGTCCCTCATGAATTTTTAACAGTCAAAATTATTCAGTCTGGAATATCATATCACTATATCGACATTAACATTAATATCTGTTGAAATTAAAAGTTTAAGAAATAGCAGTAATAACTATTAATACTTTAGTTTTTTAGCATTTATATTAACTAAAATAACTTCCATTGTAACCGTCCTGAATTTAGTTTACCTAGAGATTGAAAAATTCGTTTTAGGGTAAAAATTTCGATTTACTTGATTGGCTGAAGAAGAAATTGCATCGGTTTTAGAAATTGTTCAGAAAGGATAAAACCAACTTCCGCAGCAAAGGGGGGAAAGGAACTAATTTGTGCGGCATTAGTTGACGTTTTTACGGAAGCCGTCTCTTTTACTTAAAGCAATTTACGGAAAAGCAATTTGTACTGAAATTGTATTTACCTATTCCTTGCTGGAAACGCGAGGCAAAATGACTTCTGTCTTTCCGGAGCAGACACAATTAAGATAATTTACTATCGACCTTTTTTTCAGCGACTACTTTGTATAAATGTATAGTAATAAGATAAATAAAAACAGAATTTTATGCAAATTTGTGTGCCATAATGCTAAAATTTGAAAAATTAATTTGAATTATTATTTTTCTATTAATACTTAGAAAGTGTTTAATTAATACTCTTACAACCGACTATTTTGGAAATCGGTCTACCTACACAGGCGAATAGCTAACTGAGAGTACGAATTATATTAGAATTTGTTTGCACCTCGTAATCCAGCCAAGGTTACGCGTTGATTCGTTCCTCCAGTTCGACCTTGCGGCCTCGGATCCATCATGTTAATTTAAACAGTGTACTTTTGTGGTATTTTACTGTTTTAAATATTTTGGTGAAACCAGACGGGGGTTTCAAAAAAACTAAACCTGCAGAATAATAAAATATATATATTTATTTATTTAGATAAAAACCCCCAAAAAACGTTTCACTCTGGTATGAAAAACTCAAAACGTAATACTTCCAGTCTGAAAACGGGCTTCTGGTTGTTGGACTTCTTAGGTCACGAACTCGTCCGTGCAACTTAGAAAATCTAAGTTTGTAAAAAAATTGGACTAAATCTGACGTAAAAAGCTCAGTTAGCTTGCTCTCCAAATTACGTTCTGGGGACAATGGTCGATGCTCACTAACCACTCTCACCTTAGGTACAACTACAAGAGTAACTGCAGTAGCTTATTTTCCCTGTGGAAATACGTTAACAATACTAGGCCTGTATACGCCATCTAATCTAAAAAATACAATTAAAAACAAACACTAACTCAAAACTCTAATACTAGCGCTGATATGTAATGCAATACCAAACACAGACACACAAAAATGGAAACATGGTAATGCTCTCAGTCGTAACACAGATGCGCCGACCTGGAAGCGTATTTCCTCGTCGCAAATGTTGTACTGGCTGTCAGTTACAGTAACAAACATGACTGACAACCAACTATATTCTGATCAAGTACTGCAGTCGCGACAAAGCACAAAGAAGTACTCGACATCCTGAACTTGCATTCTGTCACAAAAAACTTCCAACTGTAGTTTTAACTTTAGTATATATTTTCGTATTTGCGTTAGTAAAACAAATTATTTACAAAACATACCTTATTTGTGGGTACACTATTTATTAACACTAAGTGTGTTGTGTTGAACGTTATATAACGGGGGGGGGGGGGGGAGAGGTTCAAAAGTAGTAAAATCTAATACAGTATAGACTTATTAAGGATCGCATATTACAAACAATCTCTTTAATGTTGAAATTGTTTTCCATTAGAATTCACAAATGTAGTCTAATTTTTACACTCACACTTTCGCACAAAGATTATTTCTTTCCATTAATTTCACGGCACGCTGTTCTTATGTTGTAACTTCTTATAAAACTTGTAACTTTGCTTGTGATCAACATTGATAGTATGCTCCCCTGGTCATCGCAAATAGATTATGCTAAGAAGTAATTGTCAAGGGTTATTTATTTACTAGTCTATCTTAAGAGATAAGTAACTTTTGAATATTTGAAAATGGCATACTTTGCTTTCTTTGGGAGTATTTTAAGATATGTACTTCTTATCTGGGGAAATGGAATAGGAATACAAACAATGTCAATTCTAAAAAAAGCAATGAAAATATTAAAAAAAAACTGAGATAAATTATAACATTGCAAGTCACTGCTTGTTAAGACTGGTATTTTAACTGTTATAAACTTTTTTTATGCGTAATGGATGTAAAGAATAATTTACATATGTATCCAGTTAGAGGATTCATGATTACAATACCAGATTTGCTCATATTATTGAACAACCAAGAAGTATATATATATATATATATATGTATATATATGATTAAATTCAAGAATTATCATTTGGCGCAAGTTATGAAACTGATCAATAAACTGCCTGCCACTTTCAAAAGCTTGCCAAATGATATCATACTTTTTATGGTTGGCCGAAAGGGCACCCACTTTATATCTTGGAGGAATATTTAAATTGTGAAATACATATTGACTAAGCCAGAGTCATCTAGTGTTAGTTTTAAGTTTTAACAAATTAAGCCTGTATGTGACGAAGTCTATTGCAATGTTGTATAAGAGAGAAGATCTAGCGTGACCATCGATGTATAAACACACTGGATTGCGCGCTGAGTAGTCTGAAAGGTTCGAGAAACGAGCCGGCCGGCGTGGAGCTTCCCCCTCCACTGGCGGGATAGACCCGCGGTGGGCAGCGTGATAGATGGACAGTGATACACGTTGTTGTTGTTATATACAGTTCAATTCTTTGATTTATCCTCTACACTTTTTTATAATAATATGTCATTTTTGGGCAGAGGAAATAGTATTCCTAAATTACTATTCAAAACAGGCCTAGTTTTGTTAGCAGTCTTGTAGTAGGAACATAAAAACTGGTGTTTTCAAAATAAGAAATTTGAGATTGATCAATACTTCCATACAGTTCTATTTTAGAACTAAATTACGAAACTTTTTTACATTTATGAAAAAAATTACAAAAAATGTTTACTACTTTTTATATAGGCCTAAAATTGAACTTTTTCCTTTCGTTACTAAACACTAGGGGCTCTGCCCCTGGACGCTTCGCTTCGCTCGCAGTTGGAAAATTCGCTAATGAATATCGTTAATCTTTGGCTCGTTTGTACATTGTACAGGGTTTGGCGAGCGAAGCGATCAGAGGTCGAGTTCCTAGAAGTAAATAAAATTATTATACATTTTAACGGAATTTTGTAACATTTCAAAACATCGCAAGCTACATTTACAAAGCTTGGAGTGCGTCAAAAACTTACTAAACTTGTTTTATTTAACAATGTTTAAAGTGTAATGTATACCTAGGTATACTTTTATGTAAATTAAATGCAGTTTAAAATGCTAATACAGATCATGTTTTTCATTATGGTTTTGGTTCAGTTTATTTTCCCCTAAACTTTTCCTTATCCTTATCCAACAACAATAATAATAGTTTAAACACAAACTGTTAAATCTATATAATAAAAATGAATTAATTGCTGTTCCTTTGTAAGCGCATCACTTGAGAACGGCTGGACCAATTTGGCTATTTTTTTATTTTAAAATGTTCATAATAGTCCGAACTAGATTATCATATAAAGACAAATTTAAAAAGTTTTCCGAAAAAGTTTCAAATTTAGAAAAAACTAAACAGCCTCTTTTGTATGGACTCAAGACCATATCGCACAAAATCAGCTGTTCGTATAAAATGCTTAGTAACACATGTTTGTTTACATTCATTACCATAGCAACTTTACTAGCAAATTTGTAATCAGTTTATTATTTTTTCAAAACCAACAGCTTTTTAGGTTAAATTGACCAACTTAAAATAAAAACAAAAATCAACAAAAATTGCTTACTATATTTTAATTCAATTCAAACATTGGTTGTTACATATTATATATAAAACAACTGATTTGCATCAAAAACTGAACATAATTTTAGGTTAGGCCTACAATGAACCAAAACACGTTTATTTCCAACCAATTGGTTTAATTTAGAATCAGGTTTTTTACAATTTATCACAACTATCAGTTTTTTTAGATTAGGTAAAAACAAACAAAAGGTTTACTGTATTATCGATAAAGGTTTACAAACTATAGATCTAAATTTGTGTAGTATATTCTTGTGGCATAAAAATCATTTTGCAATTCGATCACTTAAGTCAATGGAATAACTTAACTAACTTTTAAATTAAATCAAGCAATAGCGAAGCATTGCTGGGTCCACTAGTTTACCATAAAAATAAGTGTTACATACTGTATAACAATTAAATATTGTTTAGAAATTAAAATGATTATTTTACAAATAATTTTTGGTGCCGTTGTTGAAGCTGAGCAAAATAAATTAAAACATTTGTGAGCGTTGCATTAACTTTGAATGCTTCACGTGTTGTTGCTGTCCCTCCAGTGGTGGGGGAAGCGGCTAGGCCAGCCGGACCGTATTCAATACACGCAGCCAGCGATCCAGTGTGTTTATACATCGATGGGCGTGACCCGTGGCCTTGAGATGCGCAGTACACTTGGAGTTGATTTTAGTGGTGGGGGTAAGAAAGGCTGAGTCTGTTGGCGCGCTCTGAACGTAATAATCAGAATATTCCAATAAGTATCTGTGCGTGGTATCACTTCTCCTCCAGCGGACGGAGTCCCCACTTGCCTACATTCTTCCCTCCCCTAACGAGTCTGAGAGGTCATGCTATATCTGACGAAGTATACATGGGTGCTAAAGGACCGATGTTCTGTTCTTTACAATATATGAATTGAATTGTGCTATCAACAACCCGTGGTTTTCTTTAAAATACTTTATCTTCAATAAAACCTCGACACCCGAGTAATGCAATATTTTCCTTAATTTATAATTACCTCACAGAATTGACGATGACGTTCTGGATTGTGATACAATAATCTAAACATTAATCTTAGAAGATAACTGTTCAAACCCAGTCGCTGTATCAAACGAACCAAAGATATGCTTTCAATGCTCTGCTCTGTTTGTTTAGGCTTTAAATGAATGCCTGAGCAACTAACTGTTCATTTGCAGGAATAGTAACGGTGACTGGTGGACCACTTTTTGCATTACAGATGGGCAAATCTGAAAACGGCTAGACTAGATTATCAAATATTTAACTCCATTTCGTTCGAACATTTTAAGAATTCTCGGCCCTCCAGTACTCTTTCAAAATCAACTTTCATCTGTTAAATGACCAGGTATAATGTAGCAGGAAAATTTCTGAAACAATCAACAATAAAGAGAGCAAATGTTATTGAAATAATAGATAATTATCAGACAGCTGATTTACATCGGCTGTTAAGCAAAATAAAACTAATGTGAAATATAAGGAATAAAACTGTGTACCTACTTTTGCACACCCTTTACTCATGTATTACTACACATTGCAACATTTTTTTATTGTAACGACGTTCCTTAACGCGGAATTATTACCATGGCAGCCAATTTTGCAAATTTAGAATCAGTTTGACAACCAACAAATTGTTTAGGATAGGGTAACAAAATAAAACCTAAATCAAACAAAAATCTACGGAAAATGCTTACTGTATTATAATTCACTTCACAGTTTCAAACATATGTTTTTGGAACGAAGTTCCTTAACGAGGGTTGGGGTGAGTTAAGAAATAGAAAATGTAGTGCGTAACGAAAAAAAGTGTTATTAATTGGTTGCTATGGCAATTACAGAAATATAAAATACGTGTATTGAAAAAGCTTTATCAAATTGGTTGCTGTGGCAATCAATTTAAATACATTCAAGAAACATGTGATTTGGTTCATCAATTTAAATTAAGAGACGATCGGTTCCGTCCTGCGTAGTTCAGATATTGTTGTCAATCGCTGAACTACATTCAATAAACATAGAATTTTGGTTCATCAGTCTAGGCCTAACCTAAAATATTGCGTGTATAATCAATTTATTTTACCGTCCTCTGTCATAGCTCAACCGCTATGGTACTTGCCTCATAAGCAAGACGTCCCGGGTTCAAATCCCGCGGGGGACCATAAAATATTAAAAACCCAAAAAAAACATGCTCGTTAGCCGAAAGGCACAAAACAATAATTTTCGGTTAGACCTAGACTGATGAACCAAAATGTTATGTTTATTGAATGCATTTACAATGAATGGACATTTAACTGTGTTTACCACCTTAGCTTTGATGTTATAATTAATTCGACTCCTTTATTATAATAACATTAAACGTATGGAAACAGTAAATGCATGTATAATGAACTATATAATAATAAACGGCAATTGAAAGATTAAAATTATGGGTGTATGTTGCCATTATGGCTGGTAAAAGAATCGAAGAAATGGCGTGATGAACTTCGTTTATGACGGGTGTCCCACGACCGCACACATTTCCATTTTTTCCGTCATGCACATACAATTTACGAAAACAGTCGCTTACATCGCAAAAAAATAAAATCGTGTAGGGAAATTACGCATTGCTGCTAATTATTAAAGATAAATTTATTGTAATAAATAAAATGAAACCTTAATTCCATCAAATAAAACTCAGAAGGTGCAAAGGTAAGCACCTCGTTACATAAAATTGATTACATGAAGTGGATAAAAGATCAAGCAGAATCCAGGTCAAAGAGTCTGGCGATATAACCTCGGAAGAGCAACCTTAGTCCAATTTAAATACTAAAGCTTTACGTAGATTTAAAAGTAAAAGATTGTTATTCGTGTTTTCCCTTTCTTTGTGTAAATAATAACGAGCACATTATTATTCCTTTTATATTGTAACCAACTAACGTTTTGGCCTTCATTCCATTAAAACAAACTTATCTCTAATTTAATCAACGGGGAATTGAATAATAAGAAAAGTTATAATTTATATTCAGTTTACAAAAACAAAAAAAAGAAGAAGATAAAACAGATAACGAATTTACTATCAAATTGTAGTAAAATTTTCATAATAATTATAATATACTATTGGACCGTGCAATGCCTAATTATATTAATTAATTAAGGGTAGTTATTACATTTATTGTCATCCCTTTGCCACGTCTAAAATAGTGTTGCTAACATTTTGATTCATAACAACTGTTTTATCTGTTATAGCTGGGAGTGAAACCTGCATTTTTACCATTTTCAACACTTAAAATTTATATTTTGAAAAATACTTTCTTATTGTATTTGACTTATACACAGTGGTATTTTAAGGCTCTAGCTAGCATAATGATGACTGTACGTTGATTATAAATCGGTCAGACATTCAGTCAGGACTTCTCCTTTTATATACAGATTTAAGAGTTAATCATTAAACATTTTGTGCTACTACTTTCAACGCTGAAGTCTTGTTATAATATAAAATACTATCAGGCCCGACCCGGCTTCACACGGAGAGACAAATCATAGTTAAATATGGGGATTTATAGAAACTTTGACTCCCCCAAACCCACCCCCTAAAATTTCGAAGTTTTTGAAATCCTTTCTTAGCGAGCACCTTCGGCCCTAGAGGAAGCTACATACCAATTTTCATTCCTATCCGTTCTGTAGTTTTTGAGAAATCGTAATTTAGTAATTTTGACCCCCCCCCCCCAAACCCTCCTAAAAATTCGAATTTTTTTAAACCATTTCTTATTGAGCACGTATGGTCCTAGAGGAAGCTACATACTAAATTTAATTCCAATCCGTTTGGTAGTTTTTGAGAAATCGTGATTTAGTAACTTTGACCCCCCAAATCCCCTCTAAAATTTCTAATTTTTTGAAACCTTTTCTTGGCGAGAATCTATGGCCCTAGAGGAAGCTACATACTAAGTTTCATTCCAATCCGTTCGGTAGTTTTGGAGAAATCGTGATTTAGTAACTTTGACCCCCTAAACCCCCTTTAAATTTCTAATTTTTTTAAACCTTTTCTTAGCGAGCATCTATGGCCTAAGAGGAAGCTACATACCAAATTTCATTCCAATCCTTTTGGTAGGTTTTGAGAAATCGTGATTTAGAAACTTTGACCCCCCAAAACCCACCCTAAAATTTCGAATTTTCGGAAGCCCTTTCTTAGTGCACGTCTAGAACCTATAAAGAGTATTAGTGCTCTACAAAATTTCATGTTTGTAGGATTCGTGGTTTTGGAGAAACTGTGATGAGTCAATAAGTCAATGAGTCAATGGTATTTGACTTTTATAAGTATAGATGATTTATCTTGAATTTCTCTTTAGAGTGACAGGAAAGTGAACATTTATTTTCCATTTCAACTCTTATTTTAATTCAAAGTAAGTACTATTGTTTAGTGCTTTTCTGTTTTCTACTCTATTATAAAAGGTTTTACTGCAATCAAGTGCTATTTTTATTAGTAAATATATAAAGGGTGATGCAAAAGTTCCGAAACCCCTTTGTAATTTGAAACCTGTTACACGTATCAACTCCAAACTTTCAGGAAGTTATATTGGACCAATTCTGCACCTTTTAAGGGTATGAATGAATTTTACCCTTATTCGGTTAGAGAGGGGGTTGTAAGTAAACAATTTGAAATAGTAACTCATATTGTGTGTTACCTAATTGACGCCCTCGTTGAGACGAGAATTGTCGGTAGAATACAATACAATACAACCGTGCGACTTTGTGGAATTCCATCTAGAGAATTCGAAACATTCACTGGTGTCAAACAGGGGTGTAATTTAAGTCCGCAACTATTTGCTTTATTTATGACCGATATTGACGAGTTGGAGGGCGGAGTAAACATTTCGTTTACCATTAAGGCTAAACACCCCGGCAGTAGTTCCAAATACTGCCGCCACGTAGCGCTTCAAAATTATGAAAATTCATTTTACTGATTACTCGCTTACCGTTTGAGTAAAAATTGGTTTGAAAACTGATTTGTACTTCTAATATGTATCTTTAAGTAGCAATGCTAACGATTTTTTTAATTTTTTATTTAATAAAAAAAATTACTTTGTAACTGCTAAAAGGAATTTTTTTTAAAGAAAAACAGGTAGTCATTTTGAAGATTTGAAGGAGAAATGAATTAATAATTTTTCAGACTGAAGATCGAATCTGTGGTTCCGTCGGAATCGATTTTGCAAGGTTTATCTCTAGTATTTTTTCGCGCGTATCCCCCCCCCCCAACCCGCGTGCCATCAAACAAATTCATCACGCCACGCGCTCGCTCAGTGACGACTCGCGCCGGGAAATGCTTCTGTTTCCCATATATTGTTGAAGAGCATTACATGTATTGTTTTTCCTGCTCGTCCCACTTGGTTGTTATAAAATATTAATTCAGCATACGTAACCACAATATTGGTATGTTTTGCATACTTTTACTAAGATATGTTTCTTGTATATACAGGATGTTTCGTAATGACTATGTAATATTTTAGGATATCATTCAGCACATAAGAATTTGAAAACACATCAATTGGACATGTGTCCGGAAACGCTTTGTTTTCTCCCAGGGCTCTATAACAAGGGCTATACCATTTTGATCACTTACCGTGACCCAGTATCGATCGCCTATGACGTCACCATGCTGATACACGCTAGCTGGTAATATTTGAGTAGTGCGTGCGCAGTCGTTAACTCGCTGTTTTAACTCGATGGAAAGGCTTCAGTAAAATAAAATTTTGATATTCTTAATCTACATAAAGTACGGATTGTAACAGTATAAAAAACTTTTATTTTAACAGGTATTTCGAATTTTAATAATTGAAAATATTTGCGAATTATCACAGACTGACATGAAAAAGTTACTAAGCGAGGAAATTTTTTATTTTTGGGTTATAAACAAACTTCCAGCGGGAAAGTTGTAGCCAATGAATTGATCTAAACTATCCTTTTCACCGATTTGTGATAAAATGATTACATCATTATGAAATCGTTTTTTAAATGAGCGCGAGGAGGTGCCGTGCTGCGACTCCCGAAGTACAGTTGTTTGATACGGGAATAACGTTTATGTACATGTTGTTATTTAAGGTAATATAGTAAATCACTTGTCCCCAGGTAATTATGCCAGCTAGAAAAAAAGTAAGCATTTTATTTTAACATAAACTAATTATAATTTATAATAAAAATTGGATATTATTGAAATGGACACAAAAAGTTAAGTTGGAGGTTAACGTTTAAAAAATAATATCATTATTACGTACATTCAAAGAAATAACATTAGAGATCAATGATGGAAAAAGAAAATCGTAATTACATAAAAAAATTAGCTTCATATTTAATTAAAAGAATTGCTTTATAACAAAGAAATATGCTGTCTTTTAAATAATTTGTTCATTGTTGTCTAATTTGCGGAGTACTTAAATGTTTCTTCAATAATATCAAATATTAATTAT
>JAGFPH010008983.1:1935-14622 GCA_018207615.1 Philaenus spumarius
ATCATCAGGTGTGTTTTGAATATTTACACTGTCTGCTGAATCATGTATCAAAGATTTTATAATATTTTTGGATTCACGTTTTTCGGACAAAAATATACCCACTGTTTGTGTAGTTTATCTTTAGGAAATTTATGAAAGGAAATTCCTAACCTCTTTGCGTGATCCGTATGATTGGTGCAACCGGCAACTGCACAACAAGGCATTTTGTTATAAAACACTTAAATATACACACACTTAAACTTAAAATATTATATACAATGTTTAGAAGAAAACTATACTACACATCACGCTAGTACTAAGAGATTTGTGCTTTTTCAAAAACAGTTTTAATTAGGGAAGATTTTGAACTTTTGTTAAAGGGGAGGGATTGGTGTAAATTGGGTAAATACATGAAAATGGCATGGAAATTTAGATGGGAATTAATAATTTAATTTAATTTTTAAGTTATTGGTACAGTAAACAAAAACGTGTTTAAGGAGAGAGTTACATAATTTCTTGAAAGGATTACTGTAAATAATTTATAAATGTAATAAATTTTAATTGTATAGCTGGTGATAAATAATAATGTAATCATAAACAATATGTGTTTTGCCAACCCAGCTGACGGTCAAATGACCATTGCTGTACAGTACTGTGTAAAAAGAGTTTGTTTGGTTTTTACTGGTATTTTTTAAAGTTAATTTGTAAAATTTATTTTTATGTATTTTATTAATTGGTAAATGTCAAATAAAGTACTTTTTCTATTCTATTCTATTCTACTACACATCACGCACACATTTGTGTAAAAATTACACAAACGAACACAGCAAATCGTTGTTTGCGTAAATAGTTAGTGCAAGTCAATCTGCTTCTGCTAGGCGGGAAGCATGAGACGGTGTCAGTGACGCCATCTGAGCTCAGAGTTACTGCGCAGCTGTCTTGTAACACATACCGTGTAGTTCTAGTTACCGTGGAATGAACCACACTTGCATACAACCGTCTTTTTTTTTCTTTTGGTCCTCTAACATTGGGCATCAAACGCGATAGGTTACCTGCTACAGTGGCGGCCTTCATACATACCTTCTTAACATGTGGTCCGAAAGAAAGTCCTCTGTCCACTTCTACTCCAAGGTACGTCAGCTGTGATTTCCAGTCGATCCGCACACCATTAATGACAAGCTTTGGTGTCCTGAACGTCCTTCTCTTTGTTACCAGGACTGCTTCCGTTTTGTTTACGGCCATTTCTAGGCCTCTGCTAGTCAGCCATCTTTCGACTGTGACGATACTCTCTTCCATCTTTACTTCCAGGATATGTTCTTCTAGAGCATGAAATAGGTTTTGTAATTGATTTTCTTTTACATCATATGAATCGTATAGTTCTTATCTGCGTATCCGTGAAAGTTTCATAATTTTACATCGTTGTTAAGTGTATTAAATGACAGTGTTATTAAGCTCGGTTTTCGCTGTTTCACGCCGCTCGGCTCAGTTTTCGTGGAGAAAACTAGAGTAGACAGCGATTTCTAACGTTATCATTCAGGTTAGTACAATCTTGGCCGAGGGAACGGTTAAAAAAATCGTAGTATACCTCATAACCTTCTTTTTATGACTACTAAAAATAATTGTATTACGAAGTATTTCATAATAAATGGGGATATTAAAGAATTCAAAAATCCTTTTACGATTTGTTCAACACTAATTGTAACTGGAAAATAACAAGTTTGAAAATTCCATGAGTAGCGAATTAGACGACGCATTGATCCAATCAACCACGTACTTTATTTTTAACATTGACCATCATGATCTACGATTGTATTTTTTGAAAACTTATCCCATCTATTCTTTAAAAAAACTGAAAGAGATAATAATAGACATTTTGATAAAAAAAGTCCATAACCCAAAATCTGATATCGGGACAGCTATTCACTCTCAGGGGGAACTTTATACAAAATATTTAAAAAAATTCCAAAACCCCCACCCCTCCTACAACCCCACCTTAAACATTTTTAATCTACATGTATGCCTTGTATTCTGTATACATCAAATAAAGTCTTTCAAACCATGAATTTGCAAAAAATAAAAAACGGCTGACGCATTCATTCGCTATGATCAAAAATGCGATTTTGAAAATAGGTTGTGTAGTTTTATAAAGATAAAACTTTTATTGCACTATAAAAATTATAATTTATTACAAATTCGATATTTACAATTGGACAAAGTTAAAAGGAAAAAATAAACAAGAACCAAGTTTACAAGGAACTCTTTATCATTTGCCCTAATAAGAAAAAATAATAATTTATGACTTCGATTGCATACTGCACTTTTAGTTTAATTTCTTTATTTCTGCACTGGAAAGGCGTTGATATTGATCTGATTTTAACGTAAAAATATGTCAGGAAATTTGTATTTTATTAAAATAAAAATTCAAGTTTTTTAAGGGTTTTAATTCGATGTATTGCAAGTCATATGTGTTCATTACAAATTGCTGACATAAGAAGTGGGGTGGACGAATTTTGAAAATAGGTTTACTAAGGTTCTCATAAAATATGAAAAACTGTTCTGCGAATAGATTTTGTATATCTTTTTCCGTCTTTTAAATGATTTAAAGTTATAAGAGTAACTTATAAAATAAAATATTTTACCGCAGCGAACTAATGTGTTAGCTGTTTTTTATTTTCATACCACAGAATTCATGTTTTTTAAAGGGCTACAATTTATTGTAACAACAACCGTATGCGTTTATTACAAATGTTTTCATTGGGGTGGTTTGCGAGGGACGTGATGGTTTTGTGATTTATTTAACTAGTTGTTAAGGGCCCGGGAAATAAATGACACGCGATCAGATTTTGTCTATTTCTTTCCATTTTGTTATAATAGAGGTGGTCAATTTTCAAAAAATCACGTTGTTATGAGCTGGTAAATAAAATTTTATCAAAATTATGTAGTCACTGCATATTTGCCTGTCATGTAAAACAAATAGGAAAAATACAGAAGTTTATTAATAATTTAAAAGAAGGGGCAGGCGTAAGTCTTATAACAGTATTATAAATTGCTATGACTTGATTTAACATGTTTGTCCATTTAAAACACAAGATTGAAGATGTTTAGTATGGTCACACTATTTAGCTGTTTGCCCTATAACTATCAAATTGGGTATTTCTCAGTGCCAGTGCCATCAATAGATGATCTATACAATGAAACCATTAACAGTTTTAAATTTTTAGGTCTGGGTTTTCTTTAGGCCTGAGACATACTGGATGTTTAAGCTTGCATCAGAACTCCTGCTAAATTATAAACTTAATAATTCGATTTAGACTTTATTTACCCTGTTAGATTTAGGGTTAGGGTTACACCTAATTTAATATGTGTAAGTAGGGTAGCTATGGGATTTACGCAGAAGACTCAACTAGTATTGTATTAAAGGTTACTTATAGGCGTTGCTGTCTATAACGATTTCCTAACTTTAATTGATCTCTCTAAACTTTATTAAGTTCAAGTATAAACTACTACTTTAGTGTATACACTCATAAACTAATGATAAAGTTCAGAGTTCCTCTTTTATCGAAATAAAGAATATATGACCAGAAATATAAATTAAAATTCGTTCTACATTTTATCTTGACTCAATTACAATTATTGATCATTGCCCATTTTGTTAAATGTTGTAATTCATGTTTAAACTCTTTAACAAGTAAAATTATCTAGAAGTAAAACATAAATCTTTGAAAGGCAAAATTATTAAAAAAAATAAAAATTACATAATTGTTTTTGCAATGCGCTTTAGATTGTGGCGAGTGTAACGAACAAGCTTACATCAATGCTTCATCGTATCAAATCGATTTTGGTGAAGATAGTGTCCGAACTCCTTAAAGAGTTAGAAACAAAATCCTTGATGACGAAGATGATAATATTGAATTGGAAATCTTCGAGCGACCGGAAGACGATGATGAAGAAGAAGACAGTTGAGACTCGTGTCCTATCAAAGTTTTTGTAAATCCTTCCCGCAATTTAAATAAATGTAGGCAACATAAAATTACAAAATAAAGAAAAAATTCAAATTTATTTACTTTATTCTTTTTCTAATTAAAATATAATTAAGAAATAATTAAAATATACTTAAAGTATTTCACTTAACAATTTTTTAATTACACGAAGTAGGTAAGTATAACTAAACGAATATATATTCGATAAACAAAAAATATTAATAAATATTTTGTATTAGTTACTAAACAATGCAAATTAATCGTGATTATGGGTTTTTTTAAAAGATTTAAAGTATTAGCTTTTTCTACGTTTTATTTACTGGGACTCATGTTTAACCTTGCAGTATACTATGTACGGGTAAACGCAGCGCGCTCTCCACGCTCTATCTAAAAAACGGTTGACCGTATAAAAAAAGTTTACAAACATAATTTGTAGAAAATTTTATATTCTAAAATTTGTATAATTGGTGCAAATGGCATTGAAAGCATAGGAAGCGATATATTTGCTAAAAACAGATTTTGTGAACTTTGACCTTGCATATATTAAGATGCGGACACGAGATTTTATGAGACTTTTGAGACAACTTTAAGAATGCCGAAATAAAGGTTTATACGAGTTTACAGCTTATTATCTCTCATTCCGAATTGAAACCCTTAATATGACTGGACTATTAACTATATCCCAGGAACAAATCCACAAAAGTTGATCACAGAGTTTGGTTGGACCCTTTTGTGTATAAAAAAGTATTTCAAAGGTAGAGGAAAAAAATATGTAGCTAAGTAAATACTTGGGTTTGTCCATGAAAATAATTAGAGAGACTTCCACAATTGTGTTTTGTCAATTGTACTGAAAGCGGTATCACCCACAATTATTTCTAGACTTATACTTAACAATAGCGACAGGATGCACTATCACCAAAAATATCCACACATTTTAAACAAAAACAATTACAAAATTTATTTCAACAACGGTTCAAAATGTATGAAAATGTACAAAACTCCAACAATTAACAAAAACAATTCAGTCTCAATGTTTTTCACCAAAACCTCCGTAGCCGTGAGGATGCGCGTGTCCGCTGAAATGTCCATGCTTACTGTGGTCAATCTTGTACTCAAACTTACCGGCGTGTTTGTTGTCTGCGAACAAAAATGAAAACATTAAATATAAAACACATTTTGCAAAATAGATAAATATTTCTCCAATCCTAGGTCGTTCTTGCACTTTCTGTGAGTTTAATTCCACTCCAGAATCTGCTCCACCAAATCATTCTTATATTTTTATTGTTCGCTTCAAATTTGGTTGGAATAAATGTGTAAATAGGTTTACAACTTTTAAGCCTAAACAAGATTGCAACTACTACGGTTTATCTTTTTCGACCCCTCCCTTACACACCCTTAGAAGGGAATTTCAATGTTGCCCTCTCTTTAAGGTAATTTACTCATTGTTAGAAACAAGCTTCACTTTAAGGAAAAGGGTGCTTCTATTTGTGTAACTTTCGAACAAATGGATACAGAAAAATGAAAAAAATATATCAAGCATCTTCTCTCCGGAATGATCTCCTTATGTTCCCAGGGTAGCTTATGGAAATTGTAGCACAGAGAGTATGGGTACACGCTAACGAAGGGTCTGCCATACAAATAATTCGTAAAGGCGAACAAAGGGTCTGTGCCTTTTTGATTGGCAGCTGGGCTCTTCGTTCTCCCCCCGCGAACCAGCTAATGTTTGACAGGGGCTGAGGGTAGTTGTCTGAGAACCCTCTCCGGTGTCATCTCCTTATTCTAACTTGGTAGCTTTTGGATGCGCTGTTTTGGTTCAAAAATAGCCGCTAACGTTAATCCTTTCAGTTAATTGTCAAGTTTGGGAAATAAAAAGCCGATATCCCAAGCATTGTTTATACATAATTTCAGAGACTATAAAGAGTTAATAAAACCCACAGAGAGATAGCTTTAAAAAACTTCTACAGAGAACATCACGTTCTTGTTTTTTCTATAGTTATGTGTATATCTATGTTGCAAAGTTGAGTTTGTCGCACGAGGTAAACCCCGCCGAGGGCGGCAAAGTTTATTGAGGCTGACAAATTAAACTTTGCACAAGTTATGTATACAACATTTTATCTACAGCTACATTTTAAATTAGTTTTTTTTTTAAATATCTGTTTTACAGAGGTTAGTACTACAAGAATAAAACTTTCAGAACGTAGACTACATCAGGTACACAGTGCACAAAATAAACAGCTGGCGTGCGAAACGTATTACTTCACCGTAGGCCAGCTGTTTAGTAAACAAAGTGGTATAATTACTTGACGCTGAACACATGTAGTTTAGTTTGCGCACTGCTGTGAGTGTGCAAAAACGCACTTTAATAAACATGCGCACAGAGAACAGTCCGACCTTGATTTAAACTGGGGTTTTTTACATGTGAGGTATGACATGACTGTGCGAGCGTTCACGTGTTTTTCCCATTTAACTTCATTAATTTCGCTAGAACCTGTTCGTTATGTGGAATGCGCAGTGTAGTTAACACTGTTTTAACATTAAACGTAAAAACAACAGGTAGTTAGTTTTTTACTTGCTAAGGACTATTCTGCCAAATTTTGTTGAATATGCAAAGTTACGAATCACCGGTGTGATCGGTACAATAGCGAAAAAACGAGTCCATGAAGATACTTTTTTCAACTTAAAACCCATTATTTCGCAACCTAAAATACGCAAAAATAATATTTTTCAAGCCCCAAAAGGGAGTTGTTTTTGAAGAATTTTAAAATGGTAACGGTAATTTGCCAGATGTTACATCATTTAAAAACATTTAAATAATGTTGAAACAAAGTTATGATTTACTAGATCCTGTTTTAAGATGGCGAACATACACGTTTCTTACAATTAATTTCACCTTTACTACTTAGCGATCGAAGTAAAAAAAAAAAGAAAATCTTATTGTTTGTTGTTTTTATAACGTTTTTCTTTAAACGTGATAAAAACACGTTCTTCTTTCGTTAATGCATTTCAACGACAAATATCGTTTAAATGCATTATGAAAGTTGCTAGAAACACAAAAGGTGCATAAACCACTTCATTTACTCTTATTTCAGGCTTTGGAATTAACCTGTAGTAAATAAATGTGTTTTATTTTGGATAGGTCCCCGAATCACTATATTAATACAAGGTTATAGTAATTCCGCTCGGCCATGATACCTGACTTCTCGGAACTCAATCCTCCCTCCCTACCCGCTCGCCGGGCCTGCTGGTGGCAAACAATGACTCACCTAGTGGAAAGGGAGTTGAGTTCCGAAAAGTCAGGTATCACGGCCGAGCGGAAAGACTATAATGTAATATTACCTGTTTTTCCGTCAAGTGATCCACTAGTATTGTAAACACTACCGCGGTTTTGGACGTATTAATCGTCCATCTTCTGGTGTGAAAAATCGCTCACATGAGGTCGTCAAACATTAAAAGTATTGTTACAACACATACACAAAAACACAACAAACAACGAACTCCATTAAATTTGTAGTGGCCCTCACGGGTACTGGGTCAGAACTGTGTGACGAAATACATTATTAGAATATGTTTGTACCTCAGCTTAAATCCCTCAGCTTACTTCGTTCCGCTTGCAGTGGAAAAACTGATCGCTTTGCTGCTTCGGAATATGGATTGTTTCGCTTCACTCGCAGCAGACAGTCCAATCAGAAGTAGCCCCCATGGTGAAATTCCCCAAATAGACTTTAAAAGTGTACTTTTATGATATTTTACGTTATGATTAATCCATGGAAAACCAGACGGGCTATAAGGTCGTATAACACAAAAATATGCAGAATAATCTCCTATATTTATTATTTTATATAAAACTGAAAGATGATTTTGTTTATTGAAGTAAGAAAAATTTTAACAATATTTCACTTTTGTCAAAAACAACATGGTTATTGGATATTTTGGATAACGAACTCCTCTTAGCAAATCAGAAAACCGACGTGTGTACAAACTTTGGCTAAAATCGGACGTAAAATGTAACGGTTACATCACATATATATACAATTGTTAATGACACCCCAGAACGCGTTCTGTGGACCATGGTCGGTGCTCATTTACGGTATCTTAGGTCCTATGGAAATTCGCTATGAACAACTACTTTTATAGATTTGCTTAACAAATAGCCTTAACAAACCTGAATAGCCTATTAATTATGGCATGAGGGTATTCACCAATGGAGGTAATTTACAGCTCTTTACCCTGATTAGATTTGTCATGTGAAGTAAATTACTTGTCGGGCAGAATAGAGCCTGATGCACGAAACTTGCCGTTCTCTTCTCCTCCGCTCCTGTTTCCCCACTACCACTGCCTCTCTCGCCGTCGGCGTCAGTTGCAAATTTATTTACATGTTTCCTGCTTTGTTCGGAAGCATTTTTATCATATTTTATCAACCTTATTCAAAAATCGAAGATACAAGAATTGTAGGTTTTGATTTCTACTTTCAGAATCCATTTGGTAAATTTAAATCGGACAACACAGGTTAATAGGGTGCTTTATAATAGGGTTCGAAATTGTTTATACTGAAATTGTAGAAAAACTATTAGTGCGATAAATTTCATCTTCTACGGATTTTAATTACATGTAATAAACAATCATATTTCCAAAGATATGCCCATACAATTTTAAATTAACGAAGATATGAATTTTTGAAAAGTGGTAATTTTTAAGCGTTTTCCCTACTTTTCTCGGTGAAAAATGGTCCGATTGGGGTCTATAAAACACCATTTTGTAGATTTTTTAACTCTCTAAAAATTCCCCATTGGAACTATCGTGATCCATTCATAACATTTTATAATATCAACGAAAAACTCAAAAAGTCCTAATTTATTGTTATTTTTATTTATAAAAAATGCCCCAGAACTCCTGTGCTGAAAGTTTTTGTATTTTACACACCTATATGCTACCATTAAAGTCACCGTACATGTCGCTTGCTGTTCAATTTAATAACATGAACAAATCTCTAATGGTTGTGGTATTAGTTCATGGAAGTAAATGTGAATTTTTTAAAGTTCCTGCGCCTGTTTTTTATTGTTTAAAAATGTAGGCTTAATACTTACGGACAGAAGTGTAGCTATAAGCATGTCCATGACTATGACCCGCCATCACCATGGAGATGTACCCAATCAGAAGAAGAAGTGAGATCAGAGTGACCTGTTGGCAAGATAGAACAGATTAAAATTTGGATAATTAATTAGTACATTAGGTTATAGTGCATAAGATGAAATACCGATCTAAATATTAATGAGGTGCATTATTATTATAGAAATATTTTGCGATTCGGTTAACAGACCGAATATAGGAAGGTAGTGGAGCTCTATATAAAAAAACTTGCGGAACATCAATGTATATAATAAAATCGTGTCTGTCTGATTGTGACGTCATCGACTGAGAACGGCTGAATATAAAGCTGGAATTTGAACCATTAGACCAAGCATTTCTTCTTTTTAGAACGTTTCTGCTCCTAACTTGAGACTGTTAGCACCTACATTTAACTTGAGCTACTCATTGAATTGAGCTCGCAAAGTTCTTTCTAACGGTCACTGAGCCGATTTTGTAGGTTGCATAGTTTAGGAGTTATAACATAAAGAGCTTGCGTTTTCTTTAAACCTATTGGTTTACCGACATTTTAAACAGCTGTAGCTTTTCAACTGCAGATTTTAGGGCAATGTGAGACCACTGGAAATTTAATTCTCTAACTCTCAAAATTAATCTTTTTTCTGATCCGAACCGTGGGGTAAAAAAAAGTTTGGAAGTTTGTGTTGATAGTTTTGTTTTAAAAGGTATTTTCTGCAGTTTTTGAACGTTGAAAAGCTAACTGGTACAGCTAGTTTAAAACACGTTAAAAATTCCAACATTTAAAAACGGGAAAATAGACCGCTTTTTGTTGTCTCAATTACTTTAGCCGTGATGGGGAGCTGCACTTTGCTGGGGATAGTTTTCTGTTTTATTAGGTTTATTGGGACGTGCGGTTATATGTAATGCTTTCTTTATTTTACTGTAATTATTTATTTAAATAATTTTGATATTGTAAGATTGTTGAAATGGTCTACATATGGTACTAATATTGAGTGACTTATTATTGGGTGTAATCATATTGCCAACCGCAACGGAAATAAATAATTAGATCACGTATCTGAACCACAGACGTGAATTTTACATAAATAAAATGGAAATTATAGAATGTAATTAAAACTAGAACATTATTGTAAACTTATACTACTAAACAAAGAAAAACGAAATTATAAACCTATCTGACACAATCGTACAAAAAAAATGTAGGCACTTCATTTATGTTTACTAAGCCTGTTTTGAAGCTACCCTCATTTGAAACAAATATACATAAATATTACTTATTAAACCTCATGGATTAGAAAAAAATTGTGCTTTGAACACTTATAACATATACAATTACTAAGATAATTAATAAAAAATTTAGCACAAAAGTTAGAGTCTGCTAAAAACATTTAGTACGAAAAATGTATACACAGTAGACACACTAAAAACTAATTTAACATATTCTTTAAAAGAAAATTCTAAGCAACACAATCGTATCACTCACAAAAAAATACACTCTCTCATAGGCCTACATTCACACAAGATAGTCCCAAAACATCGTCTACATTATGTTAACTTGTAATATTTAAAATGTAACGATCGTCTAAAACGTGTAACCACAGCTTCAAATACTACAAAAAGGTTTTAGAATTTGTACATTTTGTTTATATATTCATTTATGTTGTTAAAAACCTCGAATGAATGAATTACGTAAAACATGTGCAGGGTGTTGCGCACCACTCTTAATTCTTATTCTACCTTGGTTGTGTGCCAACGCTGATTTAAACTTCGTATGTAAAATATATTTAGAGATATTGCAGTGGAAGTATTTTGCAATATCTGAAAATTGGCATTGATCGAACCATTGTAAATGTATGACAAATAGCCTGATACATCAATTTTGAATATTCACAATTTTAAAAAATATGGGACAAGTAGCTTTAAAGATATTTCTGATAATGTTACTATATCAATTCAAATTTTTAACTCTGATATCAGCTGTTCTATTTGTTACTGTATGCAATTAGTTGTTATCCCAATGCATATAAAAACGTAATGGCTATATATTTTAAAAGCATACTTGACATATTAATAAACCTTTATTCAATTTATCCTAGAAAATTCTTTTTCTGGAAGTTCCTGAGCCCAATCTGCAGGTGTTGGGAATGGCTTACTTGTTTCGAAATATATTAATTAACTGTAGTTTTTATAAAATTTGTATGCACATTTATGTTTGATTTTATGTATTTGTACGTTTTAATGTTGGTACCTTTTATTGTTATAAAATACCTAATTAACCATGGCATGCCACATGTTACTTTTGGAACAAATAAACAACAAAAGTGATGAAATAAATACAAATTAATAATAAAATTATAATGTTTACTTCCACATCTTGCTTGAAATTGTACTTTTTTTATTGGAAATTTTAGCAATTACCTTAACCCGTTATTGGGTTAGAATGAAATAAACATATAAAAATACAAAATAAATTAGTCAGTTCTCGAATGCGTGCTAAAACCACTAATGTGTGTCACCATAAACTTCCAATAAATAAATTCAAAATATAATAATATAACTCTTTCAGATTTCAGAAAATCTATTGAAATAAGCCCATTTAGCATTAACACTGTTTCAGTTGATTCTGAAAATCCAAAAATTCTGCGTATAAACTGTTTATAATTCAAGTACATTTTTAAGAATCAAAATCCACAATAGAGACATAACGATTTTCATAAAATTATTTATATTTGTAGCCTATACAATTACTTCCATTAACATGTAAATGAACCAATCTAAATAGTTTTATTCCAGTGAATCTAATGTGAAAACGAAAAGATCCGCCTTTGTTCAAGAAATATGGAAACCAGAACAAATGTGTTTTTTTATTTCTTACAAATCATGTTACTTACAATTAATTGTTACAAACTAAACCTTTTATAAAAAAAAAACACTTCTTACTCACTTTAACGGACGCCATTTTCTTTGAATGTTGAGTGACACAGGACACACGAGCGACTGATAACAATACCGACCGAGCCGGGTAGTTATATAGCAATTTGTCACCGCCGATCCGTTACGAATAGCGGCCCAAATTTGCGCGTCCGTTGGATAACTACATTCGCACGAAATATGCTTACATAAGAACAAAGGATATGTAACACATACTGCGATAATCATTGTGAGAATATTGTTGACGGTTTATTTCGAGTATTTGTGAATCATTTCTAAATACTAATACTAGTGAGAAATATTGCATATTTATAACGCAACTAAGAAATAAATAGTTTTCGGTTTTGCCTTTTTTTTGTTGTTTGTGATGATATAATTTCTTCGCTTTTAAGAGATTGTTGTGTACATATTTTCATGTCAATTTCCCTTAAATTTACCCTAGGCAATGTTACTTTAAAAATACCATTGATTTAAAATTATTAATTAAATGTTTAAATACATCCAGTAAATATTGTAATAGTTATTTTCTAAATGAGGCAAATGCTCAGACTAAATCATATGCTCAGGGAGGGGACATATGGGATTGAGGTATTTTTTCAAAACCGTAATATATTATACGGTATTAATAACTTATAATCGTGTTTTGTTTAATAGCTTTATAAATTATACAGTATTAATAACTTATAATCGTGTT
>JAGFPH010008983.1:14722-28885 GCA_018207615.1 Philaenus spumarius
AAAATTAATGGCGTTTTGCTAAAACTACTTTATTTTACCGAAATATTTCATCAAGCTTTCAAAATCCAATTCCGTACATCCTTCCTGAGTCGAGATCCTACATTGCCCCTGCTATGAATTTAGTAAAGACCAAAGTAAAAAAAGTGCTAAAACTAAAATCATACATTTTTTAATGTGCCAACTCTATCCATAGATGAGCCGTCGTTAATTTAAATAACAATTAATTAATTTTGTTAACCATTGGGATATGGATTCGTGATTTTCCACAATATTAATATTATTCTAAATAACATATATTTGTATTAATGAATAGTAGTTTGATTTTATTAGAAAGCAAAATCGAGATTATTCACGTATCAACAGAACAGCTGCTTCTCTGAATTTAAATAAAAGCAAAAATAATAGATAAAAGTAATAACTTAAAAACTAGAAGTATTTCTATAGTTTTTTTTGTGTATTGTGATGATTTCACTGTTAGAAAAAACAATATTTCTGAATTGTTGTTTAGGTGTTTGACCTTCGTTTATATGTACTTCCTAGTGTATGTGCACTCAAGGTGCTACAGTACTACAAAATTTATATCCAAAATAAAAATATACATAGTTACAGTACAGACAAGTTAGTATTTATCGTGCTAGACTGAAACTGTTATACAGCAAACTTCTTTCCCTGGGTGGTGCTAGGCTGGTTAATAAGCACCCAAAGAGCATTAAAACCCTTCAGGATATTTTAGCTTATAAAACAGCCTTATACTACCATTGCCTAGGTCGTTTTACTCTGTGGTGGAGTTTTGTGTACTGAAGCCGGCCTTGAAATAATTTATGTGATCTCCAACTTAAATTTAAACTTATTTGTTTAGGCCTATGAATATTTTAAATTAATAGTTATATGTTTTCAAATTACTAAATGTTTGAACCTGTTTCCTCTTCTTTAATTAATTTGTTTACGTCTCTCTGTTTTAAAATAGATGTATGTTACAGTATTTTAACAATTATTCGATTTAAACTTAAAGTATTATGTGTTTATCAATGATTGTATAGTTTAATTTTGAATTTTATTGCTTTACATGTTATGACTTGTTACTTCTGTCAAAATTATTTTTTGTGTTGTTTATTCTTAATGCTAGTTTATATTGTGACGTAGCTTATACATATAAATGTCTCTCAGCTAAAATGAAATGAATTTATAAGGCATGGTGCTTCGTAAACGTAATAATTTCATTCAGAATTTCTAATATAATTAATCATCTTTGTATTTAGGGTTTGATATTGCAGCTTTATAAAAAAAGATACATATTAAATCTATTACTAGGTAGAGCTGTAATAATACATTTTGAGAGACTGTAGGGGGTCTTTGTGTAAATATTTAACTGATCGGTATCGCAAAGCCATTACAATTGTTTCACCTGTCTCCACAATGCAACTACAGTACATTGCTCAACGAACAATCACTTTCCATCCTTACAAAAAAACTATTCATTTAACCATTACACCGATACGATCTGGATAATTAACTGTCGCTAAGTCATATGGGTTGGTTTTTTCTTCATATAAATGTGTAATTTTAATATTTCTTGTGCCTACTATAGCGGAACATTCATTAAGCCTAGAGTCCTTTCTACCGGCCTTTCTACATCGGCTAATAGCATGTTGCACGATATTACGTTCAACAATCGGTATTTAATGCAATTTCGAACAGTTAGTGGTCTTGGTAATTGTATCGTTAATCCAGTAGTTAGGCTCTGCCTCAACACTCTGAGTAAAAACACACTGTTGTGCCTCACTACTCTTTACAAACAACAGCTAAAGTTTATTTTATCAATTTCGTATTACTAAATGTTTATTTCCGTGTTTAAACAGTACTTGTAGCATCTGATTATGTTCTCAAACACGAAGCTTATAAGCTTTTGAATCATTTACCGTACGAAAGCCACAGTTTTCTTACGCCAGGTCGCCAATGCTTGCCGTTAGGTGTTGAGTAAACAAGTTTCTTTTAGATTAAGTAATCATTATTATGATTGAGCCTCAGTTCACATTGTCCTCTTGTAATATAAACGACATCAGTAATATCATTTCAAATATTAATGTCAATAAACGGTAGGAAGAGATAAGATTAGAGATAGAGATGTGAAAGAAAATTCACAAATAATCTAGAACCTATTATTAAATTCAAATTTTTTGAAGTATAAACTTCTATAGGCGCAATACATTTGTTTAGCACGTTTTTATAGCTATATAGTTTATTTCATAAATACCTGTGTATCACTTTTTTGTATTGCTCACAGTCCTGTTTAATGACTCTATATTTAACGAGACAACGATCGTTTCGCCTTTTGATCAGGCATTTTCAAGTCACTTTAAAATTCATAAACAATAATTGACATAAAGTTTTATGTGATATTTTTGAGGTGCATTAAAATAATGCCAATTATTGTTTATGAATTTTAAAGTGACTTGAAAATGCCTGATCAAAAGGCGAAACGATCATTGTCTCATTAAATATAGAGGCATTAAACAGGACTGTCACAAAACTGCAGCACAAAAAAGTGATACACAGGTATTTATGAAATATTTATACCCAGTCCAGTAAGGCAAACAAACAAAAAAAGTAAATATATATAGTCTACTTGTTGCTGGGGATTTTGTTGTTGAATCGGATTTTACCGTCACGCGTTTCACCATGCATTTTGTGAAACGCTCTAATGCGAAACACTCTATTGTGAAACGCTTTATTCCATCTGTTTGAAAAAAGTTTTGGTCTTGCCGAGATTTGAACCAGCAGAGTCCATCACCATAGACTAGCCTTAGCCGGTTAGGCCACGAATGCATTGCAAATTTAGTATGTTTGAGTTGGGTACATAAGTGCAACAGATTGTCCTACGTCGTAGGCTTACTCTGTTAATGTTAACACAATGTATAATTTAATTGATAGTACCTCTGAAATGGATACGTGCTTCCTCATTTCGTAAGTTGTGTTAAATAATAATGCATCAAAAATACATAACATTCAAATTAAACAAACAAATAATTTTAGGTTAGGCCTAAGCAGAATAACCAACACATGTTTCTTGAATGTATTTATATTCATTAATATAAAAATATTAACTTTTTAGATATCGCCAAAAAAGTTTGCACTTCTCCCGTGTGGTCTTAAGCACACATTTTTTTTCATTTCCGATGTTTCTTCCCTTAACCGTTATTTGAACTGCGTAACAAACGGGACTCAAGAAATACATATCATTGCACATGTCGTTTCAAATGCCTTCAAGTTTTGATTCAAATTCATGTGCAATTTGAAGAAAAACGAACATCGCATTTGGCCGTGACAGAAATAAACCGATATTTCATAAACGAAATGCCGAACGGACAATATAAAAATGGTAATAGGACTATTCCTAAAACGAAGCGTTCAAAAGGTTTTTACGACTTTTCTACCTTAGTTTATAATTTGTATAAAGGTTTGTAACATATTAGTACATTTAAGCCTATATTTTTCTCCCTTATGTTTATAATTTTGACTAAATTAAATTTTTAAACACGCCTTAACTGAGTTTTATTTAGTTCGTAGTATCAGTTTCGAATTTATTTATTTCTTTTAAGACATTTTTACAAGTTACAGTTTGAACATGTATGTTGAAAGAATATTGTTTTTGCTTCATTACAATTTTGTTTAACGGTTAGTTTTATCTAAAGTTTTGTTTAAAGATTTATTTGTAGAGGTACAAAAACCAAAGTTTAGACCATATACAATTATAACATATATTGATATTGAAAAGATTTGGAAAAGTAAAAAAAAAGTTTATTGATTCATGGCATCGAACCAAGAATGCGTAGAACTGAAGCCACGGACACTAACCATTCACCTACCGTTGACTAAACTGTACATAGAACAATTTAGTAATAGACCTATACTTTGTGTCTTATTTATAAGGTGTATAATATTAAAATCAATTGGTGTGTTTTCAAAAATCCCCACACATACGTTGTTTTCCCTGACATCGTGGAACTTTTACGCCAAATTTTAACGATTTAGGTCTTAACCACGTAACAAACAGAGAGACAGATGTACAGACAGAGAGACAGATGTATAGACAGACAGACGGAATATGTCAAACAGTCTTGAAACATTACCTCGCTTACGCTCGGTCAATTGGAACAGAAATGGATTAAAGATATTTTGATCGAAAATACGTAATGCAGTTGTACTAAGAACATAATACATGGAAAACACTTTAAAATAAGCTCACCATCGATTACTAAACCATTTTGTATTTAAAACATTTAATTTGATTGCAGATTTAAGTTAACACTGACTTATTAATTAACCTCCATTTTACTCCAGGCAAAGCTGAACACAATTAAAAGCTTAAACTTAGTGAACGTTAATTAATTGGCAAATAAAATAATTAAAAGAGAATCCCAGTTTAAACGGTTATAATACCATACAAATAAAGCTTATTTGCAGTAAAATTGACTGTTAAAACCTCATTACGTAATAACAGTCTAAGTGTCTTTATTGCAATCAGCACCACGTGCTTGGAACAATTTAATTTTAAATTGAATCAATGCAACAAAATAAAACCATTTAAACAGTTCAAGTTAAGTCGTACTATATTGTAAAGTGGAGAGGTTTGAATTTAATGAATTAACACAAAAACTGCAATACAATTTTAATGAGACTTTTACTAACCTCTAATGAGTGTGCATCGAACTTGAGCAATCTTGAGGAGGTTGGTCGTAAACTATTGAATTAGAAAGACACTCGAACGCGAGTTATGATTTTGCTACATGAATACAACATCTTGAGGAAAACTTTAAAGTTCAATCAGTAGGTAAATAATTCGACCAAACAGCTGAACCATTGATGTGAGTTGAGTGAGTTTGCAAAATTACGTTTATATGTTTTAGGGTTTCAAGCAAGTATTTGGGAAATTGATCTACTCACTAAGGTACCGATAGATGCCTCAGTGTACGAAATATATTAGTAGAATTTTTTGCACCTCAGCTTCTAGCTCCAGCTTACGTGCTGTTTTTGCGGACAAATTTTCTTTGCGAGTTTGCACCTCGACCTTGCGGCAGCGGAATTATGTTACAATTGCGGCTGTACCCATTGTAAAATCATCCAATAGGATTTGAACCGGGTACTTTTATGATATTTTACGTTTTGATCGATTTTGGGGAACCAAATGGGCCATAACGACATGTAAAAAAAAAGTACAGTATAATGTCTTTTATTTATTTTTTAGATAAAGCAACAAAAAAGTTTAATTCAAATAAGAATAAACGGTATCAGTTAACTGACACAAACTTTCTCCCAACTTACTGTAGTCAAAATAATATTGTTTTTAATCATTTTATTTACTACTTTTTAGAACAAAACAAAAAAATAATATTCTACCTACGTCAATCGTATAAAAAAATTATTGTCCCAGGCGGGATTCGATCGCGCGACCTTTGAATTACTGGCCGTGCTCGCTACCGTGGTGCTACCCCGTGCGGCCGCTGCCGCGATGCTAGATTGACAACACAAACTTGTTTATTTTTAAACATTTCCCCATAATTATAAAACGCCGAAGTTTTGATAAAAGCGGGTGGTGTCATTTTGTTTGGCATCTTAAGCACTATAAATACTGAAAATTTTATCAAAATCGTTAGAGCCGTTTTTGAGAAATTTGCATTTTTGTCGTTTTTTATGGGTAAATTACCCTTAAAAATTAAAAATTCCAAAAAATGAAAAAAACGCCTGGATATATTAGGGTTTAGTACCTACATACCAAATTTCATGAAAATCGGACCAATAGTGTCCTCTCTGGTCGTGTATACATACAGACAGACTGACAGACAGACACCACTCTAAAAACACTTTTTTTGGGTTCAGGGAGCACCAAAACAAAAAATTCCACTAAAAATATTTTTGGGTTCAGGGAGCACCAACACAGATAATTGCACTAAAAAATTTTTTGGGGTTCTGGGAGCACCAAAACAGATAATTCAACTGAAAATTCAAATTCGAACATTTTTACGAAAACAATACTTTCTCCATATACTACGTATAGGGTGGAGAAAGTAAAAATCTAAAAAAATTACTTCTGTTTAATAAAAGTGCTGCAGGCTGTTGAATTCTTTTGGCTAACAAACTCGTTCGATCAGCTTAGAAAAAAAACCAACGTGTGTACCAAATATGGATCAAATCGAACTTAAAATACGGCCATTAGAGTATGAACATATATACTGTATATAGGCCTATTATATGTGTATATGTGTGTATGAGTGTGTTCTGAGGACCATGATCAGTGCTCATTGTCGTCCCGACCTTAGGTCTCACCATAAGAATAAGTGAAATAGCTCATCTTTAATATGGAAATTCGCTAAGTAGCCTACTGCATATTTTTATTATTGTATGGAACTGTTATGTCCCAGCAATGCACGCTTTTAAGCACTCATAGTGTCGATTGGGTAATATCGTGCTTTTTCAAAATGTGTCTTGGAAGTAATTGGACAAGTTTTAATGTATTTTATTTTAAAACGTTCTCATGACGTACCTCAAGGTTTTTTTTTCTTTCCTTTTTAAATAGCCGGATTAATTAAACACTGAATATATATATTTTTTTTATTGAAAAGTTAAAGTGCATTACCATTTTGTATGTCTGCAACGTATAAAAGTATCAAAGTGAAATTATACGTAGTTAAATTTGCTGAACCGCAAATATTCCGATAGTCAGGAATGAACAATATTTTACTAAGAATTTTGTGGGCTAATGATTTTTACAAAAAAAATAAATACTTTTTTTTACTGTTGTGGGGATGCAATTTAAAAGCGCTTTACTTATCAAAACTTAAAGATATTACTAAAACCCCACTATCCCTTCTGCTTCTGAAAGAACAGCAGCAAAAATGTTGAAAATATAAGTTGTGAGGTACTTAAATACTCTACAAGGAAACCCCAGTAAATGTTTGTGGAAAGCGATGTATAGGTATGACTGTGCTTGGAAGCCGTAATCCCATTTCAATGGTCCTCGATTTCAGAATATAACTTCTTCTTTCCATGGTTATTGTTTTTGATTAGATGGTTAGCTTAGACGTGATGATGCGTTATAGGTTTCTGATGGTAAATAAAGTGTGTTAATCTCGTACTACTTATGTTTAATTTTTTTCAGTTATTGAAAAAGTGAAAAGATTTTGTAGAAACCCACCGTTTGGATGCCTTTTATTATGCCAAATTTTTTTTAGGGCAGTATATTATAGTTTAAAAAAAGGTTTTTCATCTCACTGTGGTTAGAAATGCTGCGTGCTGACAATATGTGGCATGTTAAGTTTGTATTAAAACTAAAGCTGACCTCCTTGGCATCACAATTTGTTGTCGTTGTTAGAAGGTTGTTTTGGCGGTTATTTCTTATTTTCACCTTTATAATAGGCTGGTGTAATTTGGGGCAATATTTCCTAGACACTCTGTATACCACCGTAAACTAACCATCTATTAAATAACAATAACCATGGCGGAAAATAATCAGTTGTTAGTAGTAAGGACCAGTTTAATTAAGGTAGATTCCCAAACTCGTTATTAATCTACAGAAAAGGAAAACACATAATTGTTAGTACATTTTAAACAAAAAATAAGTATGGGATACGATTTGGGGAGCGATTTTACTACTGTCCTTAATATTAGCTCAAAAAATGATTGTTAAATGTGTTCTATTTAAAGGTAAACGCGAATATAATTTTGCATTTGTTAGACTAACCGCTGCTTAAATATGGAGTTTTAAGAGTGTTTCGTGATAAAATTTTTAGCAAAGGAAGAAATATAAATTTATAGTCTATGGATCTACATTGTTTAAGTGTAAGGAAAATAAAAACCATAGTTATATCTAGCTAATAAACTACGGAATGAGTTGTTTTTTAGTAAAATTTTCAACTGGATAAGACTGGTAAGATTACTCAAATTCAAATAAATCACTTTAGACTTTCTCAACTTTCCCTGAATAAATAACTCAAGATTTCTACAATTACAAATTAAATATTCGTGGTTGGAACAACAATCGATTCTTTTAAAATGTAATTTATAACAATTAAAACGACTGTTGCTTGCGGAGCGGATGTTTTGAAAGCAAACTGTGCCCAACGGTGCGTTTAGTTAGGAGGGGATTCTTGCTAAAGCAATAATAACAGCTGCGAGCAATGTTTGATTGTAGAAAGGCGCGTGCCTGAAACCACAGTTATAGTAGTCTACGACCAGAATACATTGTCGCCCTTGAGTCTAGAGAAATGAATGTATTAATGGCGTGACTACGATGTGATGTGAATGTTATAGTACGACCACGTAGATCATGAAGAAATTAAAATAATTAGACTAGTTAAATAAATCATTCTATGGATGTGGTGGATATAGTAATACCACAACCACATTAATAGTGGATCCTATAGGAATTACATGAATACGTTGAGACATTGTGTATATAATTACTAGCTGACCCGTACGGCGTTGCCCGTGGTGGTTGGTATTTTCAGTCTTTTTAACGTAATTATTGTATTCTTTTTAAGTGTTCAGTCAGTGAGTGGTATTTGGCTTATATATATATATATATATATATATATATATATATATATAGATCTTAAATAATAAAACCACTATTATCATAATAATAAAAGATCTGAAATTATGATTTTAGTAACTTTGATCCCCCTAAAACCCAACCTAAAATTTCGAAATTTTTCATACCCTTTCTTAGTGAGCACCTATGGTCCTAGAGGAAGCTACATACCAAATTTCATACCAACCCGTTCGGTAGTTTTGAAACAATCGTTTTTTAATAACTTTGATCCCCCAAACCCCCCTAAATTTCGAATTTTTTCAAACCCTTTCTTAGTAATCACCTATGGCCCTAGAGGAAGCTACATACCAAATTTCATTTCAATCCGTTCGGTAGTTTTGAAGAAATCGTTTTTTAATAACTTTGATCCCTCCAAACCGTCCTAGAATTTCGAATTTTTTCAAATCCTTTCTTAGTGAGCACCTATGACCCTAGAGGAAGCTACATACCAAATTTCATATCAATCCGTTTGGTAGTTTTTGAGAAATCGTGATGAGTGAGTTGAGTGGTATTTCGCTTTTATATATATACATTTATTTTATGTCAGATTTAAAACAAATCTGTATCACAGCCCAAGCTCATAAAAAATAAGCCAAAATCGTTTAACGTCCAGTTTTTATAAACAAAGTGAGCAAATACTTACAAGTGTAAGTAATATATCAAATATTTTATTTATTCTTACGTGTATAATGAGCTAGCAAAGTCTTTATAAGAGATTCATCTGGTTATTACAGCTCGTGTAACTTCAATAAAGATGGCAACGTTGTGGTTGAAACGCGTTTGACTAAATACACTTATTATGTTTGAAAATGTGTATTTATGTTTTATTTGTATTATCATTATATTATTTCGAGAACATGGAAATTTGTAGTACCTTTTTATAGTATGTATTATAAAAGGAGAGGAATGAAGTTTATGTCATTCGAAAGGTACTGTCCCATAGACATGCAGCAAATAAAAATGATGTTTATATATTGCCTTTAAGACAATTAAATTTAAATAAAATAATCCTAACCTAAAATTGTGTTGTTAAGCTGATTTTCCGAATCAGCTGTTTTAGCTTTTATTTTATGCAGTTGGTTGCTATGGAAATGAATATAAAAATATATTTTTGTAGGATATGGGTTTATATTTTCTACTTACATGATTAAATTAAATCATTTTCATCACATTCACGGCTGTATGATATAATATATGTATTATTAAAACAAATTAGTCAAACAAATACTTAGCGTTGTTTCCATTTCTTTCAAATAGAATTTTCACTTATCCTTATTGTTAAATTAGTATACCGTTTAGTAGATGAATTGTTTACTTCTATGGAATTTCACATGTTTACTAAACACTTATCATTAATTCATCAAGCTTCCACTTTGCATTTTCCCACTCTTTTCCTCTTATCGTCTAGAACGAATTAAGAATTTGCATGCTTAAAACAAATTCCATTTAATTACGCGAAAAACAAGTTGACCACATGATATACTAATATTTATTAAATTGTCAAATCTATGAAAAAAAAAAAATCTGAAGGATATGCTCATGCCCAAAAAAAATTCTAAACATTTTTTGCTCCAATTTATTATGAATAAAGAATCAACACACAACTGAAGTAAATGTTTACAAAATTATTGTTGCTCTTGGTTAAAAACGGTGAATATTCCGACAGATGTGGGTTGCAATCAAGTTGTGTAAGTTCCTTTTAAGGCCTAAAAATGATATTCGGAAAATCCATCTGTAGAGAATTATTTAAATTTCTGAATTTTGTTATCATTTGTGTCAAAAAAATAATACACAACTTTTCTGCAGTAAGTATGTACTATCGTTAGCAAATGAAAACTTAAAGAAGAAACATGATTAGGATAGATGATTCAACCTGTACGATATATTTATACCTATCTATAAGTCAAATACCTGCCACTCAATCATAGAAGTATATCTAGAACTTAGTTATAATAGCTGAAATTTTGTATAAAGGTTCGGGTCATAATTATGGTAGGGGTTTATTAAGATAGGATTTTAAAATATAACAAACTGAATTGGGATAATTTGTTTCTAATATACTAATCAAAGTTGCTTCAAGGTGCTACTTTTATGGGGGCTTAGGCCTACATCGGTTTAGAACAACTTTAGAGAAATCACGAATTTGAAATGTGTTCCATCGATGTAGGTTTACCAACGTGGGAAATTGAAAGCAAATTCATCATGTTAGGAAATTACGTGTTAGGATAACGTTCAACTAAACAACATTTGATTAAATATGCAATGTTCCAGGGCAGACATTAAAGAATTTGGAGGTTGAGGGTAGGTGAGAGGGGTGAGAGGACACTAAATTGCGCCAATTTATTTTACACATTTTCCAACCGTCAAAATCTACTGAAGAAAGCGATCAAGAGAAAGAGTGATTTTTCATCAACATCAAACAAATAGTTGTTTTGTAACTATTGATAAAGACTTTATATCCAGTCCAATTACTGCTATTTTTAATCGTTCTGTATGAATTGAATTGAATGATTTTTTTGTAGCTATCTGTTTTTTTTAAAGAACTAACATTATTTTTAAAGAGTAGGCCTACTCTTAACTTTATGGATTTTCATCAACTGTTATGTTGTTTAATATAATATTAGCTGAGTAGTTGATTAAAGGCATAATAACTTTAAAATGTATTCATTAAATTGTAAAATTTTGTGAAATAAAGCTGCTTTATTAAAAACTAGCTGCTGTACCCGTGCTCTGCACGCCAACCCCGTTGGAACCGTCTATACACATAATCATGTTATCTTTACTATAACATTATAAATTTGGTTAATTTGGTTGCTATGGTAATGAATATAAACAAACGACATGTTGCTAAACTTTTTATACAAACAGCTGATATTTTTATAGATAAAATTGAAGGTTAAAGAAGTTTTCAAAGCCAGTTTGGCGGTACCCTGATGGAATTTCTAAATAAAAATATGCTCATTTTTTAATCTGGGAACCTAAAAATATCCATGAAAAATTTCAGCTCAATAAATCCAGTAGTTTTTACGTGATTGAGTAACATACATACACACACACATACACACACACACACACAGACAGACACCATTAGATTTTTATATAATAGTATAGATTACAAAACCCTACCTTATTTTAATCCTATTGAAGGAAATCTTTGTTCTACAACCTAAGCAATGTTTTCTAAACTAAGGTTTACCAGTCGACTGTTGTATTTTACGAATTTGAATTTTGTTCATGTAACAAAATGCCAACGTTCGGGGGAAGGTTCATCCCATCGACCCTTAGTGACGGCCCTGAACGTTTCTGGAATACATAATAGATAGGCTAAAACGGGTCAAAGACGAGGGAATTTAAAAGAAAATATATATAATGATAACCGGTCAGGGTTTTCACCTAAAGAGAGTATTGATTACCTAAATTATATTATTATTGTTTATTAATAAATTATTATTGATTCTTTAAATTATATCGCGAACCGAAGGAGAATCAGCTGTCGTGCGAAACACTCTCTACAGCATATAATTATTATATGTTACTAGGAAACACCGTTGGTCCGATATAGAAGCTAGTCAAGCTCAATATTTATTTGTGATGAAAGGTAAGATAAGACTTTATTTATCAAGTCATCTCCGATAAAGCTTCGTCTTATCCTGATAAAATGTGATTTTTTAACGTGGGCTAACGTAGGAAGACATAAATGTCTATACAAACTAAATTAAAACAATGGAACTATTATGCATTGCTTCCTCCAAAAACCCGTTTGTAAAAACAGGCATAGCTGTGTCTAAAGAATGTTTATATCGCTTCCAGTTACGTCATGAGCTACATTCGGCGGCTCTCGGACCAGGAAAAACTAAATTCAGGCCAATAAACATATTTCACGAAGTTACGCGATAAAAGTAATACTGAAGCGGACGTGCTTCGGTTGTATCAGCAGATGGAGCAATCTCTGTGAGCGGGCTTAGAAGATTATTGCTTCGTTGTTTATTTTGGTGACTGAATTGTTTTGGAGGTTTTGGGGTTAAAATGTAAATCGGAATCCTTAAATCATAAATTTATGTACTTGGTCTAACAGTCAAAATGAGAAAGTATATCGACCAAAAATTAAACATTTTAACACATTTTAACCCAAATTTAGCACTTATACATAAAAGCAATGTTTTTATTAAAAGTCGGAGTGATAAAATGATTAAGTACCCTGGTAATTGATAGATTTAGCAATTAATTATTATGTGTTCTCACAATTGTTTTATGTTAACTGTTCAAAGAGAATTTTTAGATGTAAATGGTCCAACACTTATCTAATTTGGACAATATATTTTACGACTGAGTGGAAACATATGTTTTATCAAACAAAGTTATCGGAGAACGTGGCAGCGTTCGACCCGCTAAGTAATGTCCCCCCTTGGTATATCTGAACTTGATTATACAAATCACAGCAATTAATTGATTCTTATTAGCCCGTATATAGGGGGGGTTCAGCTTACAATTTTTATAAATAAATACCTTGTTTACGTGCTACAAGTTAATCATTACATTTTTTGCTTACATTAATTGCGGCAAAAGATTTTTTCTAGGATCGTTTGATATGGTGTGAGTATGCCAAATCTAATTTTGCGACCTTGAAAGTGGAGGGGGGGACAACTTTTGGGGGGCAAAAAACCAAGAAATTTTCGGACTTTTCCCAGTTTTTCTCTTATAACTCGAAAACGGTGCATATTTTGAAGACAACAGCTCTTTAATAAATTAAAGAGAACATATTTTGCGTCGATTAAAAAAACAAAATGTAAAATCAGTCCAGTAGTTCGAATTTTATGAGGATAAAATTTGATTTTGGAAAGTTACAGCACATTGAAAATGGGTAAAACACAGTTTCTGGCAAAGTTGGAAAAATTTGCTGTTTTTTTGGATCCTCATAAATTTCGAGGTTTTTTGCCCCCAAAAGTTATCCCCCCAACTTTCGAGGTCGCAAAATTAGATTTGGAATACCCAAACGATCCTAGAAAAAAAATCTTTTGACGCAATTAATGTAAGTTGAACCACTTTCTGGATCCTCTATATACTGGGCTATATTTAAATACACTACATCTTACAATTTGACTGAAGTATTAAATTATTTGTGTTGTAAATGATAACTGTAGCAGATGAATCATTTAATTATTTAAAGAAGCGCGTCAATAAAAATAAACCGTTACTGATATAAAATACCGGAAAACCAAATTGTTCGACCATACAGCTAAACCGCTGACGTGAGTTGAGCGAATTTCCAAAATTAACTTTATATTTTTTAGGGTTTCAAGAAACTATTTGTGGTCCTGAATATATTAGTAGAATTTGCTTGTACCAAAGCCTCCAGTTTCCACTCAAGCGCTTCTTCGTCCCGTTAGCAGCGGAAACCTCGACCTTGCAGCCTGTTATGGTATATGGTTATGATTCGCTTCGCTCGCAGCGGAAACCTCGACCTTGCAGCCTGGGGTTACGGTATATGGTTATGATTCGCTTCGCTCGCAGCGGAAACCTTGACCTTGCAGCCTGGGGTTACGGTATATAGTTATGATTCGCTTCGCTCGCAGCGG
>JAGFPH010008983.1:28895-40606 GCA_018207615.1 Philaenus spumarius
GGAAACCTCGACCTTGCAGCCTGGGGTTATGGTATATGGTTATGATTCGCTTCGCTCGCAGCGAACAAACTCGGCCTTCAGCCTCAGATCAGAGAGTACTCCCACGGTAAAATTCCCAATGTGGATTTGAATCGGGTACTCTTATTGAATTTTTCATTTTGATTGATTTAGGGAGAACCAAGCGAGCTATAAGGTCGAGTAAAAAAAAAAAAAAAAAAAAAAAAATGTGCAGACTAATCTCCTACATTTATTTTCTTAGATAATCCCCAAAACGTTTCATTCTAGTGCGAACAATCTGAAAAATATTTACTTCCGTTCAAAAAACGTGTTTCAGTTTGTTGTTTTTTTTTTGCTAGCGAAATCGTCTTAGCGACTTAGCAATCAAACGTAGGCCTGTATACTAAATTTTTACCAACACTTATATATACTATATAATTTTTAATGACACCCAAAAAAGTATTGTGGGGACCATGATTGGTGCTCATTTACTATTCCCGACCTTAGGTCTCTCCATAAGGGTCACTGCAATAGCTTTTCTTTGGAAATTCGCTAGTAACTACCACAATTTACTCTTATATAATAGTACTTGATTAGGCCGTTTGAGAGCAGCACAATACAAACTAAAGTAACTAAGTAGTAATACTAAGAAAAGTTTAAATAACTGCAGTAGTTATTTTTCAACACTAATCATTCTTATATCTGCTACATGAAATCACTCTCTACTGTTGACAGTATTTGAAAAGTCACTCCTTACTTTATAAATGTTATTATCAACGAGGAATATTTCAAGAAGTAATCGAATATAATTGAACTGTTCGTATTTTAAAGTCTTCAATATCTCACGAAATTGTGCACTAGGACTGGCTATTTAATAAAGTTAAGGTATATCATCAAAGGCTCGTTAAAAAAACGCTTAACTGAGTTGTACATTCGCTGATTTGAAGCAATTTTTATGCTTATTATAATATAAACTATTTGTATACAATAACTGAAAAACACTTAAGTTTAACTCAACACAAAACAAACACGAATCAAAAACGTCTGAACGAGGGGGGGATCGATTCCGAATGGTATGTGGGTATGGAATAAATCATAAAATTTGGTACAGACTTTTTGTACACGTACACAAACTTGTATGTTATTTTGATTTTACTCAAATGTTTAAGCATAATATTGGTATTTTTCACATTAACTTTCAAAACGTCTAAAGCAATACATGTAAAAAAATCAAAAAACTTAAACATTTTTAATATTTTTTTAAACACTGCTGAAAATTGGGTTTTAATTTGAAATACATGGTAAAAGAATCATTTTTGTTTTTGATTTATAGTGATAGTAGTTAGATGTAAGCTACCCGCCTGGCGTTATTTTGCAAACCAGCATTTTAGCACGTTTAACATATTTCCGAAATTTTATTTTTACTTGTTTTTCATCTAAATGTAGACCGTAGACTAATTGTCTTTCACTACATCAAATTTTAATGCAGTTTACACATTTTTTAATTTTTCAGCCAACTTTTCTACGTTAGTTTTTTTTTGCCGGGGGAGGTGGCGATCGCCCCGTTTGCCCCTCGCTTGTTCCGCCCTTGACATAAAGTTATGTTAGTCTTTACCTGGATCAATATGAATAGTTTAGACTTAGAAACGTATTATAAACTATGTTTCGATATACTATATGAAAAACTAACTATTTTCTCGACAGACGAAAGAAACTTTTAAAACTCTGTATATAGACCACAATACTTGGGATGGTTAACCTGTCTGAGACTGAATTACATAATGAAACAACAAACTTTAAGTATTGCAAATAGAATAAACCAAAGGAGTACTGTCAATATACATTAAGTACATTTCGATTTAGTTAAACTTTACTTTAAGCACTTCCCCTTCAATATATAACTACCGCCACGTGCATTATTGTTAACAGAGTTGCCGCGTTTGTAATTGCAGGGGAACAGACATCTAGCAGCTGGAAACTTAGATCAATCTCTCAAGAAATGTAAATAGTTTGATAGTTGTAAAATACGTATAAATGGAAATAATTTCTAAGGTACGTTACTATTTGTATTTTATACGACAATGAATAAAAAATGTCGGATGTGCTGAAGGGTGGCTACTCTTTTGTTAATTTTATCGTTCTTATTATTGAACGTTTAACCGTTTTATCATTTGTTCCTCTTTAGGGTGGAGTACCTTAAAAGAGAAATACAACCTTGTAGCATTACTTCTTTGTCCTTCGCAAAAAAAAAAGAAAACTGACACAATTTTATAAACTTACTAACAGAGTGTCAAGTCCCTCCAACCTTATTTATTATTTTGAATATTAGCAAAACTTTGTAAATTGTAATTTTTTACATAAATACCTTAATTCCTTGTACTGCTCGCAGTCCTGTTTTGAACACTTTCTATACGGTGACGTACGTTTCGCCTACTTTTTCAGGCATTTTCAAACCGTTTATAAACAAATTTTAAAAATGATTTGCATTTTGTTTAATGTGCGTCAAAAAACTATAAATTATACACAAACACTCCACAAACATTAAAACAAAAACACAAACACACGTAATGGGGCATGAATATGCCGATGTAGTTTATTTTAAAATAGCAACCCGCACACGTGCACCGTATGGAAAGTGATAAAAACAGGACTGCGAGCAGTACCAGGAATTAAGGTATTTATGTAAATATATCCAGTTCAGTAAGGCAAAAAACATAAATAAATCGTGTATTTTTTTGTTGCGTAACATTGTTTTACATATTTAACCCTCTATAATTGTTGGGGGATTAGAGGCCCAACAATTTCAAATGTAAATCTAGGTTAAGTAATATTACGATTGTAAAGCTTATTAAAAGAGAAACAGAATGACGTAAACTTCAGCTCAGTATCTGGATTCGTTTCAAAGTAATGTAAGTGCAAAGTAATGCAAGTGCAAAGTAATGTAAGTGCAAAGTTAAGTAAGTGCAAATTAATGTAAGTTCAAAGTAATGTAAGTGCAAAGTAATGTCAGTGCAAAGTAAAGTAAAATTATATTTTTACTACAACATCAAAGCAGGTTATTAATTTGTAAATATTAGGCATATGTAGGCTGTTGACGTAAAATAATTTAAAAAAAGGTTATTTCATCAATGTTATTATAAATAGATATCTAAACATCTTACCAAGACAAGATATCATTCAAAAGAGATGGTGTTAAAATAATAAAATCATTTTCCATTACTTCGAAACGAAAGAAACTAAGCTTTAGTTTGCGCCATTCTGTTTCTCCTTTAATAATGGTGGTATTGGATAACTTACCATTACTTTTGAATTTGTTAACCCACCTTCGGGCCTCTAAGCCCCAAAAAACATAGAATGTCAGAAATGTCAAAAAATGTGTCCCGTTATGCAACACAAAGTTCCAAGTTACATAGTTTTTCTAACTTATTTTCAGTAACCAGTATAATAAATTGGGTTTAAGGGGCATTATTAACAGTCTTAAGCTGGCTAGTATGTTTTATAAAATTGTACCAGTATTCTTTTTTTTTTAAACGAGTAATGCTAGAAGGATGTCTATTTTCTTTTAAGGTACTCAAATCTAAAGAGGAACAAATTAGAAAACGTTTAATAGAAACAATAAAATAATACAAATATTGTAGTTCCCCTTACATGTAGCATTTACAAATAATAACGAACTTTACAAACAGTTTACATTTATATCTGTTTTTTACAACTACCAAACTACTGTATTTACATTTATTGGGTGATTGATGTAAGTTTCTAGCTGCCAAATGGCAGACCCCTGCAATTAAAAATGCAGCAATACTATAACAGAAAACATATCGTGTGTGTTACCGTTGATGAATAAATAAAAAATATTTCATTGATGAAATAAAAAATATTTTTGGTAAATAATTTCTTGATGTAAGAAATTTTTAGTTTCAAGAAATCCTAGAATATATTTGTGTACCATGGACCACACTACGACCTGCACGATGAATAATTGCCCGGCACAATTAAGTTTAAAAAAAAAAAAGTTTTTTAAAAGTGTTGTAACTGTGGTGTTTGTGTGTGTTTTTTAAACGTGTTATGTGTTTTATTGTGTAAGTGTACTTGACAATGGGATTGCGGTCCTGAAACGCGTAGTAACATTCGAACGAACAAAAAAGTCACAAGACGGACCAATAAAAGGTAATATTTAATACTATTATTAATATATTATCTTATATAATATTACTAGAATATATTGTTAAAAAGTAATTTCCCACTACTTTAAAAAAGTTAAAATGTGGAAACATACAAATAAGGAATGCAGTTTTATTGGGCCACCATTGGTACCTTGTAAACTATAAATCTGATAGCAAACTTTAAATGGGCTACCCTCCCTCGATTTTTGAGACATGAAACATATGTATTACAATGTGTGCAAATGGCCGACAGTTTCCAATATGGCGTCCAAATCTCGGATTTCTTATGTAGATTTCAAATTGATATAGCCTTTTCTACAAAAGTTATTCAAGTTTTCAAAAATGTCTGCATGTGCCGTCCGTTGTATGCGATGAAGCTCTTTTAGCTGATCGCCCTGTTCGTCTTCGATATTTCCCCCTTTCGAGTACACCAGTTGACAGTCATAACCACCTACTTCTTAAAAATCGCAGAAAAGAGCTCGCAGTTAAGGTTACATGAAAAGGTTAGTGAAGGTTAGCGGCTTTTGGCCGCTAGTCGGTTGAACGTCGTCGTTGTATATAAGTAAGAATTACTAGTTTCGTATATGTTAGGTCTGTGGCAATCGGTGTCAGTTTTTCGCAAAGCTTTCACTGTCTCTGCAGTAAAAAAAAAACTGTCTCATTACTTTTGCACATTTTACTCAAATAACCTCTACGCCTACGACGTTAGATCTGAGTCATTCTAAAAGATAATTCTATCATTATATCGACTAATAAAAAACGCAAAAACTATATTATTTAAGTTTTAAATTATTTATAACCTAACAAAATAAAATAAATAACCTAACTGAAACTGCTGAGTTCAGCGAAATCATTAAAGTTAAAACAAAAAATAAATGGAAAACATATGTAAAAGTTTAAAGATTTGTGTTATAATCTTAAAATACAAATATTCACGAACCCATTAATAAGGCCTATTAGATTAGATCCAATCTTATTTGAAATACAGAATTACACTTCTTTATACAGAGTGTTTATAAAGTCTCTTTAACCCCTCATTATTTTTGTTATTGAAAATAAGTTACCAAACCTTTGTAAATATCTTGAGTTGCATAACAGGACACACTGTTTTACATATCCGACCCTCTATGATTTTGTTGGGCTTACAGGTGTAAGGGGGGCTTACAATTTCAAATATAAAGGTAGGTCATGTAATACACCATTGAAAAGCTTATTAAAAGATAAGCACAATTGCGCAAACTAGAGTTTAATACCTTACATCGTTTCAACGTAATGGACAATCAAAGTTCTGGAGAATAACATACAACCTACTTATTCCTAATATCTACAACCTAATTAATAACCCGCTTTGATGTTACAAAAAAAATATCATTTTCCAGAACTTTGATTATACATCAATTTAAAACGAAACACTAAGCTCTAGTTTGCGCCATTCTGTTTCTCTTTTAATAAGCTTTTCAATGGTGTATTACGTGGACTACCTTTTTATTTGAAAATTTTAACACCCCTAGTCACTCAAGCCGCCAAAATAATAAAGGTTCAGAAATGTCAACAAATTTATACTGTTATGCAACAAAAGATATATACAAAATTTTGTTAACTTATTTTTCATAGACTAACAAAAATAATAAAGGGGGTTGAACGGACTTTATGAACACTGTGTATAATATTAGATATTTTACCCGATATAATGAAATAATTGTTTATCAAATTTACAAAATTTACTAATTTTTCCGGTTTAAACTTAGTATTTAATGATGGATTGTTTAAATACGTTTTCTAAGACATTTTAAATCATTTGCTTACACATTATTAGCGAACTTTTGTAGGAAAGAGTAGCTATTACATATACTCTTAAATTGAGACCTAAAGTCGGGAATAGTCAATGAGCACCGATTATAATCACCAAAACTCGTTGGATGTTAGAAACACACACTCAGCATCATAAAAAGGCGAAAGTTTGGGCGGGAGTCGCAGGTGATCATATTTTAGAACCATTTTTTTTTTGTTCAAAATCTTTCTGGTGCTGTTTATTGTGACCGGTTAATCAACAGGATTCTATCAAACAACTAAACAACGACGTATGGTTTCAGCAGAATGGAGCATCAGCTCACTATGATGCTATAGCTTGAAAAGTTTTAAGTAATACATTTCCGAATAAATTGATTGGACGTAGAGGAGCGATTGAATGGGCGGCCAGATCACCAGATCTATCTCGTCTAGACTACTTCTTTTGTCTACAAAACTAAACCGAGAAGACGTATAACCGATGGAGCTGCTGAAATATAACCTGGCATGATAATACATGTAGTAAACGGATATTACTTTAGATTGGCGCTCAGTCAAACTGTAAATGGAAAGCAATTTGAGCATTTATTGTAGAATACTTATTAGTTAGTATTGGTATTTTACAGCTGAAAAGTGATTTCACTTGAAATAAGTTATTTTCTTTTTGTTATTAACGTTTTTTAATTAAAATAAATTATCTTATATTGGTTATCCTGGAGTTTTTATTTTCGAGATTTAACGAGACATTTACTGGTTGAGATAGAATGATGGAAAAAAGCAAACACAAACAAATGAAAGCCGATAACATTATGCAACACATCCATTGTTTGCAGTAGCGCATTCAATTTACCCGTTAAAACGAGTCTGTTCCGCGAACTATTACATTTGGTCGATTGCATGGATTATATAATATGTCACTATTTTACATAATTTGTTTTTGTAGGATTTCTGAAGTGATTTAAATTAGAATATTACGTTTGTTTAAATCAACCATGGTGTTATATACTGAGTGAAAGATACATACGTACCAGCTGTTTCACTTAAAACATTTAAAAACATTTAATTTGCTATCCCTTTGTCTTTTATTTTGATTGTTTAATGATCGTATGATGTTAATAGCTGCCCAGAGCAGCTGTTTTATATGTTATAGGGCAGGGAGTGAGTAGTTTTACCCTTTAAAATAACAATTTTGCAATATTTTTTTATTGTTATTATTATTTTAATTTTCCGCTTACACACTTCCTCGGCAAGGGATATTTAATTAAATTACAAGTGAAAAAACATGTTCCAAGACCGGGATTTGAACCTGGGACCTTTACGATTCCGTCGTAACGCTCTACCAACTGTGCTACCCTGATTCCTTCCAGATATTTGTCGATGTTATCTCACTTGTACGGTTTTACTGCAATTATTGAACTATCAGACTGAATACATCGTGTATACGACATTGAAAATAATCTCAATTTTTTTTGCAGCTTACAGTGGTGTTGTTATTTATTATTGTTCTTTTTTTAAATTTTCCGCTTACACACTTCCTCAGCAAGGGATATTTAATTTAATTACAAGTGAAAAAACATGGACCAAGACCGGGATTTGAACCCGGGACCTTTACGATTCCGTCGTAATGCTCTACCAACTGAACTACCCTGATTCCTTCCAGATATTGGTCGATGTTATCCCACTTGTACGGTTTTACTGCATTGAACTAACAGACTGAATACCTCATGTATACGACATTGAAAACAGTCTCAATTCTTTTTTTGCAGCTTACAGTTTTTTCACTTGTAATTTAATTAAATATCCTTTTACAGTGAGCGTCTATGACCCCATACAAAATATATCTTCAAATTTTCGTATTTTTATCTTAAATAGTTTATGCTCTACGTTTATTATGATAAAGACAGGACTTCTTCTTTTGTATGTACAGTTGATTATGATGAAGACAGGACTTCTTCTTTTGTATATACAGTTGATTATGATGAAGACAGGATTTCTTCTTTTGTTTATACAGTTGATTATGATGAAGACAGGTCTTCTTCTTTTGTATATACAATTGATTATGATGAAGACAGGACTTCTTCTTTTGTTTATACAGTTATATTAATAATTTAAGGATTTGAAAAGCCTTTAAGGTTTATTTGGGGAACATAGAACAAACAAAATGATGATGAGAGCACCACAACAACCTTATTGAGAGCATGTGGTGTTAACTTCACTTTAACAATATAATGGTGTTATGAATTAATTAAATTTTCAGGTATCTGCTGCATGCTAAAACCCTTCGTTGATGTGCGTTCATTAACCAAACTTTTGTCAGCTGTTATTGAATATGAAGTTTATAAAATTATTTTCATTTCAGTTTCAATAACTTGATTTTAATGCATTTGGGTCGTATTGCAAACATTATTAGACTGCTATAAATACCATTCTTTATTAATAAACCTAGTCTACTTTTTTAATCCCCAAATGGTCCAGTAAATTTTGAATATCTCACAACTCTCATAAAATGCATAGCCTACTAGTTCTACTTTTGTGATTTTAAAGGTTTTTATAGGCTACAAATATAACTCATAAACAATTTGTATACTATTGTTGTAACAATATTATAACAAACTACAACATTTTGTTATAGGAACATATCATAAATTTTGTTTTCTACATTTCTATAATTTTGTTAATTTATTTAGATATTTTTCCCCCTTAACAGCTGAAAGTAAGCATTAGTAATGCTTATACAGAAATGTAATCACTTAACCACTGACAATTATCTTCTTTAGGTCTATACAATTATACGATAATAATTATTTTCCAAATCCATTCTAGCCAGATTAACTTAAAATTTTTCTAAGTTTCTTACAAGGTAAATGTTTCTATAACTAAATGTTCTTTATGAGATTTTAAGTATGAGTTGAAGCAAAATTAAATTGATAATTTTAAGAAGAACCATGCAAGTTATGGCATCTAATAAATTTTATTCACTAGCAACAAAGCAAATACCTAATTAGTTTGCTACACTCAGTGGTAAAAGAACAACTATTTGCTTTTGGTTTTTATTCATTGTAAACTAACCATATAATTAAATTAAATAAGCATAAACATATAATTATTTTTAATTCTTAAGTACTATAATAATATTTTAACATCAAATGGGATTTAAAATTTTACTCTACAAATATTGGTTTTGAGAGGATGTGTGGGTATCATTTTACCGCTATTTATTTTCAAAAACTACATACATTTTGGACTTGATAGTCCACCTTGGTCACTCTCCAAAGAAGAAACTGAAAACAGACGTTTAATCATTTTTACCCACAATTATAACTGACAAAGATTTTTAAAATTTTATGTAAAACTCAAACAGTGTTAGCAATATCATTTTTGAAAATAAAATTTTGTTTTTTGGTACTCCCTGTACCTATACATATTTTTAGCAGATATTCGACTCCAAGGTCGATCCATTTGCCATGTATACATTGTGGACATCCAGTATATTTTTACTTTCATACAGAAAGAACAAACAGTTCTATCATAAACAATATGGGGAACAAAAAGAAAAACGACTTTTGATTTTATTTATACATCATTTACAAAATATAAAACTTTATTTACAATTATACCTTATCAACAAAACATGACATAAGTACAGAAGAGAATTTCAATTCTTAATAGATAAAATCATATATTTGGTAAATTTTTACATTTTCGTTTTATTGTTTTATTACTTTGAGATCGAAAGCAGTATTGAGTTGAATATTGAAAATGCACGATGTTTGTAATTATTATGGTACATCTAGTTTTTTCGGTTATATTTGATATAAAAAGAATATTTCTTTAAAAAGTCATATTTTCGCCAAAGCTTTAAAAATCTATAAAGTTCATAAAAAAATTATTTCGTTTATATTATTAAATTAAAATATTTGCTTTATAGATTATTATTTATTCTTTAGCAAAGATATTAGCATAAATTCATAAAACTCCAATAAAATTAAAAATACAAATATTCCAATCATTTAGCTTTTAAAAATCCGTATATTTATTTTTTTTTTATAGATTTGAGAAAGTGGAGGCTAACCATTTTCGTTTTTACGAACAATATCAGTGAAATTACATAAAACACAAATCGTTTACCCCTATAATAAAAAGTTTTTCTTCCTAATCGAAGTCAATGAAAAAAACTCTTATATTAAGTAATATGCAGTATGTTACATGATATTTCTTGTAAATATAATTACTTTACCTAATATTTATTTTGTTAGAAATCTGTAAAAAAAAAAAAAACAATTAAAACCGAAGAAATTAATTACAAAGTATTTAAAACTTTTACGTTGTTAAAAAATTATGAATTATTTGTGATTTTTGGAAAAATGCAACAATATATCTAGTTACAAAAGAACAGCTGTGGTTTTGAATTCACTAAGTTTCAACGTGAAGACAGTACACTCACTTTCCTAGTAGTCAAAACTTTCCTCTAACCCTGCTGCTCTTGCTAAAAGATAATACAGTACTGAATATTACAAACTGACTATACAGTATCACACTTATCGTTTGCTTTTCAGTTTATTTTCTATATTAATTGAAATCATTTAAATAAAACATAATATTTCCTATGAGCGAGACTAATAACAGGGTGAGGCTCTTACAGGTGGTCTAAATCTAATTCCATTTGAAAATATGTGTTAGTTCCTTATAAAAGTTGTAAATATTTTCTTCTGAAAGAAATTAATAAACCCCGGGAGATTTGCACTTGGTCGAACATCCAAAACGTTTTATATTTAATCTCCTCACAAATACTGTAACTCATTTATTAACTTTCATCCATTGATCTAAGACAAATTTAAAGCTAATTTTATGATTTTTTTTATTTTAAGCAACAAATATTAAATTAATTTGTAAAAAAATTAAGAAAAATGATATTCAATAAGAGGAAATAATAAATACGATTTGTTTTAAAGAGGCATTAATTTAATCTTAGAATTCAAGTGAAATGTAGATTATTTCCATTCACATTACGTTTGTGGCTGATTTGTAAAATTTACTTCGTTACCATAATTTACAAACACCCTGTATTTACGGAGGAAACGTCAACGTAAAGTCCTATTAAATAAGTCATTTAACGATGTTCGTCGCCATGACTACCAGAATGATCATCGTAACCATTTGATTTCGACGAGTAATCGTACTGGCCATAGTTATAGTTCCAACCCTTCTGTGGACTTCCGTGGCCGTACGTATTAGGAGTGTATACTTCAAATTTATACCCACCATTTGTTGCCCCATCCAGACCATTCCCCTTTCCATATCCACCATAACCATAACCTAAGCCTTTTCCATAACTTTGGCCTGAAGATCCATAAATATTTTTACCATAATCGTGGCCACCATACCCTTCGTGTCCAAGTCCTCCAGTACTATATTTACCATAACCTCCTAAACTTCCTTTGTTATACCCACCATGTCCATAACCGGTACCTGCAAGACCTTTACCATACCCTCCATAGCCTTTTCCATAACTACCATACCCTAATGAGCCATATCCACCATTGTCGTAAACTCCTTTACCATAATTTCCATACCCATATCCCTTACCATAACTTCCATAACCATTCAAACCATAACCACCTTTACCATAGCTTCCATACACATCTCCACCATAACCTCCTTTACCATAACTTCCATACCCATTCCCTCCATATACTCCTTTACCATAACTTCCATACCCATTCCCGTCATAACCTCCCTTACTATAACTTCCATAACCAT
>JAGFPH010008983.1:40616-50641 GCA_018207615.1 Philaenus spumarius
ATACCCATTCCCGTCATAACCTCCCTTACTATAACTTCCATAACCATATCCCTTACCATAGGCTCCATAACCATCTAACCCACCTTTATCGTAGCCACCATACCCATACCCATGTCCATAACCTAATCCATAGCCATCACCGTATCCTTTCCCATCTAAGTTGTAATATTTTCCTAAATCAAAATCATATTCTCCATGAGAATTTCCGCCATAACTATGGCCATCATCTTGATGATCGTCAATGTCTACAAAATCGCCATATCCTAAAACTTTGTAGTTAAATTCTTCATCTCCATGTTCATCTTCATGACCATTATCGTCACTGATGTCATCGTGGCTGTCTTCATCCGAATCATCATGGTCTTCTTCAACACCATGAGAATGCTCATCGTTAAGTCCTATAACATGGTCGTCGCCGTAAGAGCTGTAGCTATTATGTCCTCCGTTGTGACTAGAACCGTGTCCGGCGCTAAGCACTCCATGTGAGTCATAACTATTTCCATGTCCACCGAGATCGGTTCCGTGAGAACCATGACCTTTAATGTGAGCGACACCATGGCTATCATCATGGCCAAGATTATACCCAATTCCGTGAGATGTACCGCCCCCGTGGCTGCCGACGACTGCTAAAGTTGCATCTGCATGTCCTTTTGTCCCAAAACCACCATAACCGTTAGAGTAAGCTTGTCCATGAACTGGGCCGTGATGATCGTGCACTATCTTGTACTCAAAATTGCCAGTATGTCGTTTATCTGCCAAAAACACAACGAATCAAAACAAAGTTAAACAGTTTAAAAGTAAATAAACATTTGATGGTTAACTCCTTTTGTATTATGTTTAGTAATATAAAAACAATAAAAAATTTTCTTGAAGAACTACAAATAATATTTAGTTAATCGAAGAGCGAATATATTAGCTGAATAGTATGGATCGTTTTTCATGTGAAGGCGCCTGACCTTAATCTACTACTCAATGTTCAAGGATGGGGGAAGCGATTTTCTAACCTCAGATTTGTAAAATGCTGTGTTAAAAATATTTTCTAAAATTAAACATTTATTTATTTATTTATTTCCATATAACAAATTTCACAAATACAAAGTTACAACAAATATAATACTATGGAATAGTGCCCACATAGGCACGAGGCCTGTGCGTGGACACGAGTCGTGCACAACATAAAATGTAATTTATGATAATAAAAGAGAGAAAAAAATAAAAAATAAAATTTGTTTAGTGTGAAAAATAATAAATAAGATCAGCATCAGAACAACAACGTCACTGCAGTGACACCACAAAATATCCATGTAAACAAAACACTATGCGTACTCCGATGAAATTGCGGACTCACAATAGTCTCTTCCTACTTCCCGCAACCATAAAGTAATTTGCCTTTTATAAACCTTAATTTCATAATTACTAAATAATCTCAAGTTTCTTGGAATGTTACGAAAAAGGATCTGTGATACATAGTACGAATTAGTGGTGGATACAGATTTATAAAGCCTATCTGTCCTTATACCCACTGTTTGAGAATGCCGTGTAAAATGTGAATGGTTCAAAATGGACAAAATGGAATTTGAATTCTTATGCAAAAAAGTTAGGAGAGTTTTTATAAAAGGTTGTCTGATATTAAATACGTTAAAAAGGTTAAACAGCTCGTCAGATGGGTGTCGTTTGGTTTACGCAGCGCCATTTTCATAACTGATCTCTGAACAACATCTAAAGGGGCCAGAATGGATTTACAGGCACATCCCCAAACTATTATCCCCCCCTAAAAGCAAAGATTGACAATATGCAAAGTACAACTGTCTTATTTCACAAAAATATAATATTTCATTAAAATTTTTAAAAACATAAATTAACTTTCTAATTTTTCGACTTAAATAGTCAACATGAGCAGACCAATTTAAACGTTTATCAAACAGGACACCTAAGTATTTGTAAGTGTCAACTCTATCAATGTCTCTACAGGCACAGTACTTACTTAAGTAATTCCGACACGAATGCAACTTAATGCTTTCGTAGGGACAATCACTATTGGACCTAAGGGCTATAGGAAGGAACTTTGTTTTAGATATGTTAAGTGTTAAACAATTTTGATCAAACCACTTTTTCACTACCGACAAATCCCTTAAAACCTTCCCGTGTACTTCTTCCCAACTATTACCTTCGAATAAAATAGCCGTATCGTCCGCAAATAGGTAAAATTTCCCGTCTATATTGATTTTAGACAAATTATTTATATAAATTAAAAAAAGAATGGGTCCTAACGTCGACCCCTGAATGACGCCATATTCCACTGGCTGAGGTTCACTATTTACTCCACACACTGACACCATTTGTTTCCTGTTGGACAAATAGCTTTCGAACCACAAGTACGCATTACCACGAACCCCGATTAAGTCCAATTTATTGAGCAATATTTGTCTATCTACCGAATCGAATGCTTTAGCTAAATCCAAGAAAACTATAACACTTTTCCTATTACCATTGATCCCCTTATTAATATTTCTATTTAAATCAAATAGAGCATTTGAAATATTGGTGTCCCTTCTAAATCCATACTGGCACGCAGACAAGAGATTATTAGCATTTAAGTATGACACTAATTGATCTTTTACAATTTTTCAATTATTTTAGAAAACACGCTGAGCATAGAGATAGGACGAAAAGTACCTAAATCCTCCAGATCCCCAGCCTTATATAGGGGAACAACCTTCGCCAATTTAAAAGCTTCTGGAAACTTACCCGACTCAATACTTAAGTTTATGATATGATGAAGGGGCTTTACAAGAAAATTACAGTTGCTTTTTAAAAGTGATGCTGATATCCCATTATATCCAGGAGCAGACCCACCTCGAAGTTTACTAATATATTGCAAAATCGTATTTTCATCAACAAAATTAATCCTAGACACTCCTTTAGCCCTGAAGTCGACGTCATTTATTACCGGAGTACCACTAGAGTCAATAACTATAGTCAAAAAAAAAGTCGTTAAAGTTACTTGCAATGTCTTTACATATGTTTGGACTCACAACAGCACCCTTTGAAAATTTTCCAACAGGGAAGGTTTCTTTCTTCCTTTTGTTACCCGAAATTTCATTCACCGTTTGCCAAAAAACCTTAGGGCTATTTATATTTTCATTTATCTTATTCCTGTAATATAAGTATCATAAAATAATAGTTTTAAACTTACTTGGTCCTGTTTTAATTTGTCTGTTATAATCATGCAAAAACATTTTATTCGCTATAAATTAACGGTTTTATTATAAAAAAACCCAACATTTGGAAAGAGATTCTTAAATTTACTCCTGAATACTACCTAAATTGTTAAATGTTTTTACCATTTTTTTAATTATTGGATTTTTTAATCAATTTAAATTGGTCAGATAGAATGATAAAAATGGGTGTTAAAAACTATAAATATCTTTCTTCGGAACACTAAATTCTGCATTGTAAACAGTGTTTAAAAACATGATATGGTTCTCACTGCTATTACCATAGCAATAAAACCACCAACATATTCTAATAGTTATTGTCAGCTGATTTTGTTTGTAATTACTATAACAATATTATTGTATCTAGTGCCAGCTGATTTGAAACTTCTAAAATGGTACACATACTGTTTTGGTACGTATTAAAAAAATAAAACGTAAAAATGTTGGTTACTCTTAGACCATAGTGAAACATTGCATCAAAGTAAATTGTGGGAGCGAAGCGAAGTTTTACATAATTGTACCCAACAAACATTTCCTTACCAATGATTTCAAAACCTTTGATTGACAACCTACTTACCAATGGCCGCTGGACTGTGTCCTTTATCTCCTGCGACAACTGCCGCCATTGTTAACAGCCACACAATACATGTCTGCAAAAACACATTAAAACATTCATTAAATTGTGAAGGAATTTTAGCTTGTGACATTTAGGATAGAAAACGAATGGCATAAAGAAAAAACAAGTGTCAATCGAAGCATATTCAAGAAGGTTTCGTTGAAAGTAGAAGTGATTGATGGATTTAGTAACAAGTTATTTAATCTGTGCTGATAGTAGATCGTAGATTGATATTAGCTTCTGTGAATCCGTGGATGGAAATTCGTGTTTTAGTGTAATCTTTGGTAAAAGATTGGAGAGCTAGTAAATAATTGGAGAAGTAATGTTATGCCTTATTAGCGAGTTTATATAGGAAAGATGAGCCATTGCAGTGACCCTTATGGTGAGATTGAAGGACGGGAGTAGTCAATGAGCACCAACCATTGTCCCCAGAACACGTTTTGGAGTCTGAATCAAATTTATAAATATTTGATATAAATGTGTTGCACTCTATCGGTCGCATTTGTTCTAAATTTTTTACACATGTTGATTTTCTAAGTCGTTTGGACGAGTTAGTCAACAAAATCCATAAATCCACCAAGCAACATTTTTGACCGGCAGTATAATTGTTTCTTACTGGAGTGAACGTTTTTGGGGTTATATCTAAAATAATAAACATATAGGATTATTCTGCACATTTTGTTTTTTTTAAACTACCCTATAGGCCATATTTCCCCCCAAATCAATCAAAACGTAAAATACAATAAAAGTATACCCGGTTTTAATCCATGTTTGGGATTTAGACGTCAAGGCAGCTTCTGATTCGAAGCGAGTTTGTCCTCTGCGGGTGATGCGAGTATTGCATAATCCAAGGTCAAGGAGCATGCTGCGGCGACTGGAAGGAATCAGCGCGCGAGTTAGGGCAGAAGGCCGAGGTGGAAACAAGTTCTACGAATATATTTCGTGTTCGCAGGCAACTATTCAGGCCTTCGTGAGTAGACCAATTTCCCAAATAGTTGGTTGAAACCGGAAAACGGATAAATTTAATTTTAGAAATTTTCTCAACTCACGTCAGTGGTTCAGTTCAGCTGCGTAATGGAATTATTTAATCTGTACTGATTTATTGTGCTGTAGTTTCGACTAAACGAGTTCTTCAGCTTTCCGGCCACTCTGATTCCGCTAGCAAATATAGAGTCTGTTACAGAACCCTATATAACGTCAATATTTTACACTTAAAGAATCCAACTAAATCTTCTCCAAATTCCAGCGATTTAAAGTAATATTTTATTAGGTGGGACAGTTTTTTATGGTATTTAAAAAGTCATAATAGGTTGAAAGTTAAAAGTTTTCAGCAGCACGTTGTTGTACTTGATTGCAACAATAGGCTATCACATTTATTTATTGCAGGTTCTAAAAAAATAAGCATAAAATAAGACTAAACATAATGGTTTATGCAGCTTTTATGTTTCTAACAAATCACATAATCATTTCAGCGACTGATATAATGAGCCTGACATTCCAGATCATATTTTAAAACAAGCACAAGAAGTACCTGCGAATATATTGTCAAGTAAATGTACCCGCATGCACCATTAATCGAAATGTACTCACCATTAAATATCCAAACCAACAGTAATTACTCAATAAACATACTTTTCAAATTGTAAAATAATTGTTTTAAATAAAATATAGTTATGCAGTGAGTTTAAATTGTAAGAACTGATTGAAGGTGTGTTATTTTCTGAAATAAAAAGATGTTATGATTAAAATTATTTAATTTTCGGTGTAATATAATGCAAAGTATTGCACGTAACTCGGTCGGTAATGTTTCCGTACTTTTATGCCAATCTCGCCTGGCGCAAGAACTATCATAATCGCACACCGAGACCCTACTTACCGGGCTTGTAAACTAATATAATATTAACTGGCTTTCAAAAGAAAACATTTCGAAGAAAAATGGCACCCTAAAATGTAAACAATTTTTGTTTATTTAGACCTACTATAAAAAATTTACTAAATATTACTAATGACATACCTTTTAAGTAATATCCAACTAGACAATTTTTCACATAAAAATATGTTGAACTTAGGGCACATAAAAAAGCAAATGTATATCAATTTTACGTATCTCTGTCAATGTTTACATTTCAGATTTTTTAAACAACGACTCCGCTAAAATAATACCTGTAGGCTCACTGGGATTTGAAACAATTTATTTCTGAAAATTAGTGGCGTTTGAGTTGAAACCTTATGCTTAAACTACTTCGTTTGCTTGCTGTAAGTACTTCGCTGATAGTCTGTTTTATTCAGTAAAAGTGGTTAATTTTGTTTGTTCTAGTTACGCCTATTTCCAAAGTTCTACTGTAACAACTTTAACTTTATTTAATGTCAGGCGGATCCAGGGCATCATTTTGGGAGGGGGATTTTCTGGGGGGGGGGGGGGCGTTACAGGATATGTGGTTTTAAATTATTAAACTAAAAATAACCAATTTGTTGGCTTTCTCATGTTATAATTTCCCTTCATTATTTTATGTTTTTTACAAGATTTTTTAAATCTTTCTATTCAGATTTTGTATAATAGTTGAATAGTAAACCTTTTAATTATTTCAACAGAGCTATAGATGTTTAAAGAGTAGACTACTAATAGAAAAATTTTACAACTTTGACTTCAAAGAAACAAGCTTGAAACTAATCATAATTATAAATGAACAGGTGACATTTTAACTTAAAATAACAACATTTTGTAGTTCAATTTATATTGAGTGTACTTAGAACTAACGCTATAGAGAAAGTCTTTGGTTTCCTCCTAATTTTTCGAATCTCTCAATCACTTGGTTGGGTTTAATAGGTAGGCTATATCGTGGTGTATATATAAGAGAGCCAATCCAACCAACCTTTTCTGAACCATGATAGTTCTTGTCCACTACTCCAAGAAGTGCCTTAAGGGCCATGTTATACGAGCGCTGTTAGCTCCACGTTGATAACGCTGAAAACCAGGCTTAAAATTCCCAAACGTAACGTCAACATAGTGTCACTCACTTCCAAGATGGTCACCATTCGGTTAGGCTGCCTAGGTGTATTTAAAATAGTATAAACATTTGAAAAAATGTGTAGGAAGAAGGGTAGACGATGGGGCATTGTCTCACCAACCTCATTCGAGCATTTACCTTTCAATTATTTATTGCTATAATCATTTCATAAAGAGCGTTCATTGCTGTTCGATAGCGTAAATATTTTTTTCAATGTCAAACATTTTGTCACGTTGAAGTTCACAATAATCACTTTGAAATAAACAGTAACAACTAGAACCAGGACAAAGTCGTTACTTCTGACTACTGTGACCCCCCCCCCCCCACTCTGGTCTGCGCTGCGAGTGTGAGTGCACATTTACAGCGCTCCGGAAAACTTGGTATGGTGTTGATAACGCCCGGTTAATGCGGATTCCCCAGTGTTTATAGCGGTCGTATGACACGGCCTAATTAAGAAATTACATTTCCGCACTTACACTGCTGACTGGCAAGGTACTCAGAACTTGAATAAGTGTGTGGATGATAGAGAAAATATCTTTGACCGAATATTTAGTATTGCTCGGTAAAAAAAACACGAATTTTATGTAAGATAAAAGTTACTTAGTCCTACATTGATTACTGTATTTAATTTTGGCATGGACTCCTTTTGATATTCTTGCAAAGAATTATACACTATACAATAAATTATAAGATATACTACTTTGTCGGAAGCGCAAGTTAAAATTGAATATATCAAAGAGCTTTATTAAAAAAGTGATTACATTGTAATTCTCAAAGCAGCACTGCATTATTGTATTGTAGGCCTACTGCAATAAATTCTCTTTAAGTCTACATCTTTAAGAATATTTTTTAGATAACATAATTAATTATGCGTATTTTCTCAATTTTGTAAAAAGAATAATACAGATTATCAAATTCAAAAAATTAGGCCTACTACACGGATTGCTGATGCATAATTCCGAAAACCATAGTCTAAGGCTGGCCAGTAGACCCTTATTTGCGCCGCGCTGTCGTTGTCGGTCGTTTTACCGCAGCGCTTCAGCATATAATATTAGTAAAGACTGATAAAACAAGGACTTGAGTTCAAAATATCGGGTTGGTTGCAATTCAATATTTGTGACTTTTAGACGTAATGTGATTGCAAAGTGTACCTAAGATATTTGCCATCAAAATGTATACCTGGCTGCCTATTTTCTTTTCTTTTTTTGAGGTTTGAGGTTTGGGAGTAGAACGTTATCCCAATCCCCCCCCCCCCCCGTGGATCCGCCTCTGTTTAATGTTAACAAAAACTCTTACCGAAAACGGGGAATCAATCAAATTAATCGTTGCAGTTAATGTACCAAACAGCTAATCTCGAAAATATTTGCTTGCACACCTTCTCATATATATAGGCTATATTATAGGATCTACAGAGTTTGCAAATACATTATAGCTACACTAGCTCCGTTCTCTGCTCGTTTCGCTCACCAATCCCATCGACGATTCGACAAATGCAAACAGGTTATTGTATACTCGGACAGAGGCACTTGAATCGGGGTAAGATACACTTGATAAGATACATCATATATAAATAGCACAAGTGATAACATAATTTTAGGCTTTTTATTTTTAATCTATTTAACTTTATAATGTGTTTTATAAATAAATACACATTTCAAGTTATATATGTGTACTATATTATGTTCGTATGAAGAAAATTACAATAACATAATCATTTTACTATGCATAAAGGATTTATATTGAGCTAACGATAATTATAAAATAAAGTGAACTAGAGAAGACTAAAGTCTACGACGTGCTTCCCACACCATCGCCATACTGGCTAGGGGCACAGTTGTAAGCTAGATAATTTAACATACATAATATTTTACTTATATATAAACAGGAATAATTTAATATTAGACAATAAAGAAAACTAAATATAATTTACTCCTATATACTTTGTAAATTCGTTCAATGTTTATTTGAAAAAAATTTAAAAATGAGTTTTTTTCAATAAATTTGTCTCTCTCCGATCATAGACCAAAAGTAATTAATTATTTGTTTAACATTTTATAAATCGATCTCAGTCTGCTTGTATACAGGTGTTTCACTACTCTGTATATTATTCGAGTGACAAAGTCACACAATATTAGACAAGTGCTGTAAGAAATGTACAGTTTCGTCCATAATTCAGTTATACTTTAAACTATAGAAAAAAATATAATCCATTTTTGATTGTCATTTAAAATACGAATTTCATTTTCTCGTGTGCATATTTTGTAAAATATAAAGTTTCGTATCAACAAACATTTGCAACAGGTGCCAAAATAAATTAGTTTGTTCGATAAACAACTAAATAGTGTTATTTTATTTTGATTCATCCAAACTTTGGACTTTAAATATAGGTAAAACTATGCAAAATTTCAATGGTAAATGAATCCGTCTTTGAAATAAAAATTGATATGTGAAAACTTTGAGAGTGAACTGTTTTATTATTGATTGCATTAATGCGTACATATTACACAGGGTATCTTGCGACCATTGGACTAGACTTTACCATGTTATACAGCAACTCAAAACTAGCAAATATTAGCCTACAGTATAACATATTATGTATTATCTTGCTTAGTTTACAAGTTGTCTATATGTCTGCTTAGCCTATCTAATGTTAATCTTAAAAATGTTATCTCATGAACGGCTTATGATAAATTCATGAAACTCAGCATGAAAGTTTATCAAAATGTTTACACAAAAGTGTGAAATTTAATTGTCCTGCATGCAGTTATCCGTTTCAAGATGGCTGTGGTTCAATTATTTTAAATATAAATGTCTAAAAAAATATAGATTTTATGAAAAAATATAAAGATACAAAATAATATAGACAATTTAAAGACAAACACAACGATGTATCTTTTTTATCATTGAGTCAAGAATAACTGAGAAAATACAATAATTCTGGTTGAAAGTTGTTTTCTGTGATTGGAGATGTTTATTTTCGCAAAAATTGAAAACTGTCTTAACAGTTAATATATTAATCAGGAAATTATAAATTATCCAGTTGTGAAATTTTGTTTCTATAAATTCAATAATTTAAGATATTATTCCTAACGAACATGCAAACAAAGTAGGCCTGCTCGTCTTGTATATTCGTACAGATACGTAAATAATAAATTAAAAAAAGAAATTCAAAATAGAAAAGAA
>JAGFPH010008984.1:0-28530 GCA_018207615.1 Philaenus spumarius
CTTCAATTTTCATTCGATGACCGGCCGCCTGTTCAGTCTAAACTGACTGGCAAACCGGAACCCACACGCGATCCGTCCGCCGGTCTCCGGCCGACTGTTCAGGCAGAACTGACAGGCTTGCCGGTGCGTTTATGGACACCTTATGCAATAACTCACAGATTAATTGTTAGAAAAACATATAGATCTTTAAAGTTAAAATAAAATAATGATAATTACAATTGTTTTACTTTCTCTCAATCATAGCTATTCGATGTTATAGTCAATATTTTATGAACAAAAGTGTAATTGCAACAAATTAAATTCGGGAATTAAAATGGTACTCGGTAAAGCAAGCTAAAACAACCCAAATAGAAATGCTACTTTACTAACCACCATTAACAACCCATCTCTAATTTACTAACTGTGCTACTTTTAAAAGAGAAGAATATTTTGTATAAAACTCTATTCAATATTATAATCAATTCTGAAAATAAAACATTTAAATTGTTTTTTACCTTTATTATGTTTTATGTATGTGTTCTTGTTCTCCATTTTTTCATTTTTACTGTTTTAAATGTTTTTTTAAACCTTTTTTATTGAAGTTTTATTTGTTGTTAATTATATTATCTGCCTATATTATTGTTTAGTACAATAAATCTTTTTAACGTTTTAAATTTGTTTCAGTGGGTCAAAAGAATGTAAAAAAAAATTACACATTTTAAGTTACGTTTGCCAAAAAATATTACCTAAACGCTTTACAAAAAAATAAACTAACACTGGTGAATGTTGTTTTGTATCTGATAGTAAATTATTCCAATGTTTTCTTAGAAAACCCTTTTTGCATGAAAGGTTGGCATGAGAAGAACACACGGATCTCTCTAACTTTAAAAAAATATATTAATGACAAGAGATTTACAAACGAACCACAATAAATCAATGAATTTAGTATTTACTTCATCTATAAAATTCTCAACCAATTCTTATGGACTTTTATTTTATAAAATAACAGAAAATGGTAAATTATTTACGAGCACTAAACAGAATGTCTATTATTAAAATGAAATTATAAATTAATGAAGTTCTATATTTCGTAGTAAGCATGGAATTTCCTTCTATTTCTGAACATTCCTTTTAGCTGTAAGATATAATTTCCAAAGTTCATCTGAACCTAGTGTTTTAATGCAGAGTAGAAACACTAATCCCCTGAGGAAGTATTTGTAATGTAGGCCAAATATTCTCATCCCGAGTTGATTTTACTTTGTTTTTAGAAAGAGGAAGCCATTATGAACACAGAGATAGCATGCAGATTGCAGATAGAATGCACAGTTGATTATGTCTACAAGAATTTATATTAAAATAGCTTTGTTCTTTAGTAATATAATTAAAACAAGATTATTTATGTATATTTTTATAATTATTTATTTTTATTGTAATTCGGAAATATTGTTTCCAAAGCCTACACGGTATGAGCTTACTCTGCAACCTGTTAAGTAACCAATTCAAACCTTTTTCGCATTGGGGTTACAATAGTTTTCAGAGCTTGAAATCCAGAGTTTAGCTGCCACAGAGACCTTGTCTATAACACCCTTGGGGGCCGTAGTCACGCTGTATCAAGCTGTTGTGATAACAGTATTCATGGCTCTCTTTTTTATGCAAATTAATATATGGCCAAAGTTGAAATGGCTACACTGAGGATGGCATTATACAACTCTTGTTTTATTCCCTTGCAAATCTAATCTATGTTATAATCATTTCTGAAAACTTAAAAATTATCTTTTATTCGTTTACCAATTTTCGTTCCCTAAGTCATATTTCAACTTCCAGCCAAACTTTAACGGCCTGTTTTTATAATATTCTGTAAACAGATGTGTTATATCAGATTTATGATCACAAATAATATTTCTGAAATTAGAAAGAATATAAACAGTATAATACTTATTTAAATTGTTCTTTCTTAAAGCATTCTACTCAACAATATGATAATATTTTATGACTTTTTGTCCACTACTGTTACTATTGGAGGAAGGAATCATTTCACCAGCTGTAATTCAATCTAAGATAGAGAAAATCACCGTGTAGGGAGGCTTTACCAACTGAGCTTCTTTTAAAAGAGAAGACGGTAACAAACTAGGTATTTAATATTGTCAGACCTTCTTATTAATATTGTTTTCTTTGATACTTGTTTGTACTTATCAACATACAATATTTATCTTATATCATTGTTTTTAAAGTAGTTCTAAAGCTAAACATTGAATATTTGTATTTATTTGTGTTTTCACCTTCACTATGCTTTATTGGTAATTTAGTTTTGTTTGTGGCTATTTTTATTTCAAGATTTGGGTTGTTACTATTATTTATTTTTGTTACTAATATATAATTTTAAATTATATATTTATTGCTAATTCAGAACAATGGCATAAAATAAATCTTAAGCGGTAGCGGATTAGAAGAGGAAATAAATTACTATATTCACTGTTTAGAGATAGGTGAGTACAATACAGAAAGGAGCGGCGTGACAGAGTGGTTAGAGCTGTTGTCTTAGTTTGGAACAGTCATCACCAATATATTAGCAAAGGTTCACTAATGATTACTGGCGTTTGTATGATGTGCTTTACTGAACATTAAGTCTTCATTGTGTGACTGGTAAGAAGTAATGGTATAAAACAAAATAAAAAAGAAAATTGGTTTTTTATTTGGATTTTGTCCTATGTATTGAATAATAGCCACCTTTGAGTCTTGATTTCCGGAATATTATACAAAACTCTTCCAGTTCTTATCCTAAAAATATTAAAATGTTAACAAAAACCGGAGTTTAAAAACAAATTTGGAACTATGGGTATTTTCCAAAGAATACAGATTTCTTGGTTTTTTCCCAAATTATGAAATACCATTATTTATTCAATTTAAGACATTTCGGGAGACTAAATTTTGGCATTAAACAATCATGGTACTAAATGTGTAAGTATGATTAATAATTTTTAACTAATCTTTATAAGTAATTTAACATCCAACTTTTTCAATTTAATTACACAGTCTTCATTTACCCATTACTGCTTAGTCTAGCTGGCATTGGGTACAGGTGTTTCCAACATGAAGATAAAGAAGAGATGAAAGTTTATATATTAAAAAAGAAAAGTCTAGGAGGTTCAATCTTGTCTAAGAAAATAGCTTTTTCTAAAATATTAACAAGTCATAAATAAAGAAGTTAAAACAACACGAGAATAACTTCAAAAGTAAAATTGTTGATACCTCACTTATGAAAAGAATTCAATAAGATTTTAAATCCATAATTCAAAGAAAATGAGAATTTAATCAAAAGTAAAGTTGATTTGTTGGCAAGAAGGTCTGTTCTTAAATTATAAATTTATTCAGAATCTCCTATGTACGAAAATTTAAAGTTACTTGAATAAATAATGTAACAACTTCTTTGAATACCAACAGCTTGCCCTACTTTAACAAGCAATATAAACAAAGGGTAAGAGTAAGGAAATAAATGCCGAGAATTTAGTGCATTTCCTTATCTCCCAGAGCACGTAGCTTTAGCACTGAATCGGTTGTATTGGCTTAATAAAGTATGCTTCTGTTAATGAAGTTTTCCCAAGTAATAGTAGGCCTACTTGGTATTATTTTCAGTATAGCAGATATAGCATTGTACTAGGTCAATAGTAAAAGTTTTACATGAGGGGTATGATTTTCCTTTACTGAATTTAACTCACGTTTTAAATTCCAATATATGTTGGATATATATATATATATATATATATATGTTTAGCAACACTCTGTAACGTACACATTGAAAAGTTTACATTTATGTCTAAGAAGATTAACTTATAAAGTTATGAATTTATAAAAAAATCGAGGATGATTAATGTTACACACTTGCATACAAACACTACATATTAAGTACGATAATATGTGATTTACCAAGTAAACCTTCAATTAATTGGTAACGAGGGGTGTAAAAAGACCCCACCACTACAAAAGTGGGGATATTTTTTTTCTGGGGTTGGGAGCAGTTCTGTCTCTCTCAGTACCTGCCTTTGACCTTGGGGGCGCACAGTACAAAGTTGAGCCACGCAGCTCTGTGTGTTTGTTTGTTCAACATAACCTTCAAAAGTGCTTGGGATGTCGCTAGACCCCACGTTACCATTTACGTTAAGGTTTTCCGTATGCACAAATCAACCTATGTTTCATACCAAGTAAGTATAGATCATGTTTGTATCTTAAAAATAATAAATAAATGATTGACATAACTTATACTATAACTTGTTCATCGAGAGTTTAAAGTGAAGCACCTCCCCTTACAATATGTATGGGCCGGGCAGACTGTGTCACACGCGGACCTACTGCAGGGACGAACGTGAACGTTAGGGTGGGCTAGTGAAGAGAATGCTTGTTTACTAAGAACTACTGTGAATCATACGCAGAGTCGGCCGTCCCACAAGTGATGTTCGTTTTCCTCATTGGCTTAAATCCCTAACGTCAGCCATTGTAAGGTGGTGCTTCACTTTAAACTCTCGGTTAACAAGGTATAAGCTTGAACGTACTTTAACTTACAGTAAATTACCTACTACTGAGATCAAGGCGTAAATATATTTAAAAAATGTCTTTGTTTTCTATTGCAGTATGGATACTGATGAATGCAATAGAATTCAAAACATTCTTCAGGAAGTAGAAGATGAAGAATCTATTGACTTCTACGATGAAGATTCAGAAATGGACGATGTCCTACATTCTAATCATTGTTCGGAAAGTGAGCAGTCTGACGAAGAAATAAACCAAGATCATTTTGATGGCCCAACATATACGGGAAGTGATTAAGTTACCAAATGGAAGTGACACGCATTACCAAGGAACACAAGAACACGACAGGAGAATATTTTGACACACTTGCCAGGAGTACGAGCTGAAGGTTGGACATGCAAAACTCAAAAAGAATGTTTCTTTTCGATTTTGGATGATTCTATGATCCAAAAAATAATATCATACACACAACGATTATTAAATTTCAATATTAAAACTGGTTCAAATAGATGAATTTATAAGTTTATTTCTGTTTAGAAGTGAAAAAATCATAAAATTAAATAATCCATAATTACATTTTCAGCAATAAAAATCTGCAATAACATGATTATGCAATAATATAATATAAACATTTTAGCGGCAACAATTTTGAATCAAGTAACTTAGAGTCAACCTAATTCAGATATTAAATTTGTCACACTTAAAACTAACAACATTTGAACAACCCTTCTTTTAAAAAATTGCACAACCACTATTTTATTTATTTTGACGCACAACTTTAATCACAAGCGTAACCGGTTCTAAAAGCCTTGCAATGCACTTGCCTTGTGTGCCTAGTTCATAAAACATGTGGAAATAATATCTAATTATTATTTTAAACGTTAAGTTTAAGTTTTCCTCTAAATCGAAAGAAAACATTGCTGGATAATTTTTAAATAATATACTTTATTTGCAATATTTGTAAAGGAGTAAACTAGACAAATATAAATTTGTATAAAAATCTTCCTCTTTAATCTTAATTTTAAAACATGTGGAAATAATATTAGACTAAGAGCCAGAAACATGAAAATTTAATTGGAAAGATATAAAGTTGTTTCATAACTAATTTTTTAGTGTTTTAAATCGCAAAATAACATATCGTGGTCTGGCAGCCTATATCCTTCGGAATGGGGTGTGGCGCACGTTCAAAAACACCCAAAAATTGCAAAAAATGATCGGAAAGATTTATACTTGATTTTGGTCTCATTGTTAAGTGTTACATTTCCTAAACACGAATTATGTGGTCTGGCAATAGAAAGCTGTCGGAAACTATTTGTTAGACCTGTTTTTATATAGCGAAAAGTTGGCCAGAAAATTTAAAAAAAGTTATTGTGAAGATATATACTTGATTTTGGTCTCATCTGTAAGTGAACGCGTCCGCAAGTAGACTCAAATTAAAGGAGGGATTGATCTTGCTTTGGCCTCACGGCGTAGTATTAGTTTTAGAGTAATCGGAACCAACAGAGTAGTCGTTTGTATCGGTCAATAAGCGTTTCAACTGATCATGGGTTTACCGAATTATTGAAGAACCTTCTCGCCACCCACCATCCTGACAACGTCCGTACGTCCGCACGAGGACAGAAAAGCATAGCCCGACCAGGGAAAACGCCGCCTCAGGTGCCGGACGCATTAGAGCCGAGCCTAAGGAAGCGGGACCTGTTACACTAACCACAGACAATTGGTTCACCAGTTTTCACTAAGCGGACAAGTTGTTGGAACGACGTGTAACGCTGGTAGGAACTGTGAAAAAAAGGAATTGCCTCAAGAGTAACTTGCAAATAAGTCTTCAAATTGAAGTCTTCTGTGTTCGCATTCCAGAAAGATAAAACCATAGTATCCCAAAAGAAATAAAAATGTTCTGCTCTTGCCGAAGGCAATATTGGAAAGAGCAGCCAAAAGAGCCAAAATTGTTGTTACGAACGTTTCTGCTGGTCATAATGTTCCTGGACAAAGATCTAGGTGCAAATTACGCCCAAGAAACAATGATGTAAAGATAAAGACCACATGATTCAAGTGCCACAAACATATGTGCAGTGTTTAGCAGCATATGAAGACTAACTGTGATTCTTGCCTAGAATCTGATTCGGTCGAGGAATCTGACTACTGACATTCTGTGTGTGTGAATTGAGTGTTTTTATGGAACATTTCTACCTGAAAATGTATATATTAAAATAAGACATTTTGTGTTTTCTAATACATAATAATTTTACTAGGACAAAGTTTTTTTTTCTTTTTACATAAAAACATAGTACAATTCATGTAGAAAAATTAATGTTGTGAAAACATTGTGAAATGATAAACATTTTTTTAAAAATACAAGACTTTTGTACCATAAAAGGAGTTATAATTAAATACCTATAACTAAATTAGCCTTTAAGAGTAATTAATTTTACCAAAAGCAATAAAAACGAGTTGGGTGTCTGAAAAACCCAGACTCTTTTAAAAAAAAAAGCTTTTTTTTGAGAGAAAATACAAAATATGTAGTTCAAATAATTGTAAATGGCTGCCAGTTTTTAATACGGCGGTCAAATTTCGAATTTCCTAAAGAACATATAATTCAAGACGATTTGGGGTTTACAAGTTATTTTAATAATTTTTTGTTCTTGTTTTTTTTTTTTATACTATTAACCGTTTGAAAGTTAGGGTTGTATATAGTTTTAAAATGCCTTAACTAAGTGGAATATATTTTTGTAAGACAATGTTTTGAACCATTGGAAACGCTCTTAAAACCAAAAAAAACACATTGTTTAGAAAAACAAATAAGTATTTAACATCAACAAATATGTTTTTTGTTAATATTACCAACCATAATATGCCTACACAGGAATTAACATATGTTACCGGTACCAACTTAACTTTTTATTTTTTTTCAAATTTTTAGTTTGGTCACTTAGTTCCTCTGTAGTTCAAAAAATTAAAAACCCTTTTTGATAAAATTTGTATAAAACTATTTATTTGTTTTTTCAGTGTTCTTAACAAATTTGATGGTTTGATTAGTTCAAAACGTTTCTGTAAAAATATCTTCCACTCTGTTAGGGTGTTTTTAAAACTTTGTACCCCTGTAACTTTATAACGGTTAGTTGTATCAAAAAAACATCACGGACAAAAAAGTTTTAAATAATTTCTTAAATCCATAATCATCATAAAATAATACAAGTTGTTTTATAAGATATTCTGCAGTTAACCGCAATATTTTAAAGGTGGAAATTTATAAATATTTTAACTACATATTTTTTAATTTCTCAAAAAACTATTTTAGTAAAGGTTTCTTATTTAAAGTTTGATGTCAGATTTATAGTTTACAAAATACCCATGGTAACCCATTTAAAAAATACATAATGTATAATCTATATACAGGTAAACATGATTATAAACAGTTAAAAACAATAATGGTCTTGTAATATCATTATACAAATAAAAAGACATATATACTTCTTCAATGAAAATAAAAAATAAAAACAACGATACTAACTCTTAATAACTTCGGAAAAAGTAAGTTATCGGTATTAAAATTACTTCTGATATTCTGAATTTTTAAAAACAAACCCATTTCTAGAATAATATCAATCTCAAGTTGTATAAATAAATATAAAACGATAAATTCTAAAAGTACAAAAAGTTTATACTGCTTTACAAAACAATATAACGGGTAAAATAAAGAAAATAGTTGCATGGATTTTAGTGTATTTGTTATCTCCCAGAGCACGTAGCTTTCCCATTGAATATATTATATTACTGTCTCAATAAACTACTGTAAGTGCTTCTGATAATCATGTTTTCACATATTAAACGTTATTGTACAGGGTCAAAGGTGCAATATAAGGATACACATTTTGTGGAGGCTCGTCATTAAATTTTTCTGCATTTGGAAAATGTTTGCTTGATTTTTAAGTACGTTGTTGGGATGTAATCTATTTTAACGTATCCATGAACGTTTACAATGTATTTTTTTACCAAGAGTAATTTTTTAACAAAACTAACTTTAGTTAAATGTTTAAGTTTACTTATACTTGTAGAGCTAATGACATATTAAAAGATTTTCGTTTACACAATATTGTTCTTTGACTTTGTATTCTGTTATATTATCTAAATAAAGACAGTTGCTTATTGACTGAACAATGTAAGGTCAAAATAAAGTAGATTCTATAAAACCTTTATTACTTTAAATTTAAAAAAAAAACCTTAAAAGGATAAATGACATAACTAGCACAGTAGTCAAGAAAGATATTTCCCCATCATATAAAGCTCGTGAATACTTAATTATTTTAGGCAAGAACCCTGTTTACTTTAGACTTATTAGGCATATTCTGTTTAAATTAGAAGGCTGTTTTGGTCTCTTAAGATCGATTTACTAACATAAAAATTTTGCAATTATATTACACCTGAAAATATTCACTTTAAAGAGTTCGTCCGACGCCATCTTGAAATTTAAAATCTAATAATAAGTCAGTTATACAGAGTGTAGTGGAATTATAATGCAATTAATAATTATAAAGTTCCCAATTGTTGGTGGAAATGAGTATGAAAGTTAATAGATTTCGGAGGACCAGCAGACATTAATAATAGCGGCTGAAATTATGTATTTAATTGATTTATTTGTACATGTATAATCATATGACTAAACATATTATTATTAGAATTGTGAAATGTATATCACAATACCTTTTTTCACTTAATGTGCTGCATGTTTGGCTGTCCATGATGGCGACTTCAATGGCGTGATTTATATCGGTAGATTGCGTTTAGTAAACTTTATTATATTCACAGTTCACACAAAATTACGATTCAAATAAATGTTTATTACAAAATACTATATTTATGTGCAATTAAGAATAGAATTTTCAAAGTTTAAATTGAAATACAAATTAATGGCTTAGTTAATGTGGTGTTAGGTAGTAATGATAGAAAATTGAAAATAATTAGAGAATTTTAATAGTGCCTCGTCTGAACATATACGACTGTTGTAGACAGATCAATATCAACGACTCAATTTGAATGCCGAAACAAGCTCAAGGTTGCCTTTTTAAGGGTGGTTGTTGAATAGTTTGAAGTATGAATTGCATTGTAAGAATACGTAAGGTACAAAATGTAGTTTTAATATGACATGCACTGAACAGAGTGTATAAACACACGCATACACAATTCGAACTGAAACAATTAATTAAAGGAAATATTTGATGCTAGAAAACCTACATCTGCAGATAATTAAAAACCGAGTATTATTAACGTTACTGATTGTTATTATTTCTCTCATTTAGTATGTTATAAATATTATGGCTGAATTTCAGTGGTATTTTTATCAACGTGTGTTGAAGTGGTTCTGGATGATTGAGAATGTTTAAGTGGTTAAATAACGTTGGTAAAGAGAATTCAAAACACAACCAATTACAAGGGTAAAAATTTCAAGGACTTGTGATAAGTTTGAATCACATGGAACAGAGGGATTTGTGAACAAGGAGTAGTCTTGTCAATACAAAAAACTCAACAAATAATGAAAATATCTAAGTGTGAAAGACTTTCACACGATCCCAAACAAATTACATTATTTTCATTAGTATTGTATTGAAAAAATAGCATTCAAGGAATCTTAAAAGCAAATAAATGGAGAAAATACATCCCACGACTTTTATATGCACTAAATTAAAACGTTTCAGACATGCGAGTATATTTCTGAGAATGGTTTCTAGACTTGTGTGCTACATAATGATTGTTTGTAGATGTATTTGTTTGGCTGATTGATAAAACTTTAAACTCAATGGAACAGCTAACTCTTATTCAGTGTTTACTGAGCTAACGAAAAAAGATTATCAGCCATAACTGTGAAATGTGGTCTATCCTTAAGGGATAAAGTTTGGTTAATTTTCTTTAAATTTAGAATCACCGTTGAAACACATATTATAAATTTACAAATACCACAAAACTAGGTTGTTAATGCTTTACAGAACATTTATGACGATGAAGAAGGTACTTTCGACAAGATGAGGTTCCACTTATAATTATTGTGATTTGATGGAAATTCTTGACAACACATTTCCTTTGTGATGTCTAGGTCGAAAGGAAGCAGAGTACTTGTCGCGATCTTCAATGTTTTATTACTTTTGAGGTATTTTCAAAGTCTTTGAGTACGGCACACAACCAAACACACTGGAACAGCTGAAAAGGTAGATAAATAATACTTTCGACGTCATATTTTTAGATACAGTAAATTTAGTTTACTAATATTTTATTAGCGTTTCTCGTTACTGTATCGCAGTCATTTTTCACATTTTTAAGTATAAACTTCAAAACAACACAAGTATCATGTGTCTAAATGTTGTATTTATTTAAATATATCAGTGCAAAATGTTTATAATTTTTTTTAGATACTCTGAATACTATTATATAGTACTTCCTAAGATATATTGATTACAAATATCACACACACACCCTCCCACACACATAATACTGCATTTTCCAGGAGTTATATTAGAAGTTTTCAGAAGCATATTTTAATCTGGCGATGGAACAATGTTGGGATTTGGTGATGGTCTTCGGTAATTTTCATAACATCTTTACTCTAAGCATGTTTTTCTTTTAAATAATTGAAAAAATTGTGAAACTGTGCGATAAAACAGCCTGCAATAACTGCGAAAAAATCTAACTACTAATTGGTTCTTATTCTACACAACTGTAAGAATCCATGAAGATCGCGGAAAAAAATAGCGCACAGATAACGGACAGACAGTTGAAGTCAGGTAGCCATAAGTCATAGAATATACTATCTGTGTTTTAAATAGGTTTGTTTTTTATGTTTCTGTGTGTTTTTACTTAATGTTTTGATGACCTCCATTCAAAGAGGAATTTCTGATGTTGTTATAGATATTCCAAAACGCGTCAGTAAATTACATAAAAGAGGTAACTGACGGAAAAATAAAATACACTGTATTATTATGTCATTCTTATTAGTTTAACTTATTATTCATAACTTTATTAAATACTACCCACAATTACTTTTTCCTCTGTATAAAGTAACACATCGTTAAGATATACGACCACAAAGAAGTAATAATAGATGTAATGTGTAATTAGAACTTCTGAGATGTTTTGCAGATAGTTCTAAATTGTTAATATAAGCATTTTTTTTAAATGGTAAACTTTAATTTTTCTTTTAAATTCCTTCATTAAAGTTTTATGTAAACAAATGAAAGCTTACAATTTTTCAATCAGAACTGTACGGTTCTTAGAGCTTGACCATCGGTAAAGAACTTGTGGTCTGATATTTTTAAGGTAAAAGTTATACAGAAAATAATTATAAGAAACTAATTATCAAAACTCATTTAAAAGGTGATTGAGGAAGGTTGTGCCACTGAGTGAAATTTGTTTATGTATTTCTAAATACGTACACAGTCAGGAAAATCAATATGGCTAATTAAATAGCTGATCATAAGTTAGAAATATGTAATCGGAAAAGGAATTCTATCTCAAATAGAAACTACCTCATTTCATTTTATAAAAAGAATACTTTAAATTTTTATTTAATAAAACTTAAACGTGTTCTCATTACAAACCTTTACGAAACTACTTACGGAAAAGGAAATCTCTCCGTCACTTTTATTGCAATGCAAAGCGATGATTTTCTAAATGCCGGAAAGATAAAATTACAACCTCCTTTCTCTGTAATAAAACCTTCAGGCAATTTAATTGTACAAGCCATTGCATTGTATGCCGACATAACTAAGTCTTGCCAGTGTTGTACTGTACTAGCCTTTGTAAAAACATGATTAGTAGTACCACATATTGTATTCAGTTAACAGTACAAATTAATATAGTATGAACATTTCCAAAATAGTAATCTTTGTATCCAACTATATATTTTTTTAGAATATACCGTACAATTTAACTGATCTATCCACGTATCCGTTAAAAATACAACTTTGAATGATGTGTTGAGCATTTACCAGCGACAAGGACGGTTGGATCTAATCTCAGAATTAAAATGAAATATAAAATCCTTAGAAAAATATTTTTTATTGAAGATATTTTACTAAAAATTTAGACTACAAGAAACGTCAGTAAGACTACGTGTCAGTAAGCTTAAATAATATAATAATAAGTAAGGGGGGGAAATGTTACATGTATTGATTGTGCGCGCATACACGGGACAGTATTATTTATGTTGTATTGTGTTGTATATGTTTTAAGTGTGTTTTAATTATTTTTATTCACCAGACGATGGACGAATAATATGTCCGAAACACGTGTCGTGATAGTTATAAAATAGAAGGATTACTTCAAAAAAGGATTGCTGGCGGTGAGTTAAACCACAAATTAGTTAAATAATATATTGAAGTTAAAAGGTATATGTTTTAAAATTATCATAAATTTAACTTGTATAAAATTAATGAATTTTACTTGTAAAAAAATAGTTATTTATATTTTAAAATATACGACAAAAACCCTACAATGCATAGTGTTGCCTTAACGATAAGTCTTTAAAGATAATAAGGACGTATTGTTGAATGACCAATTCTGCTTTTCTTCGACCACAATATACGACATGGTTATCAAGATCCAGGATACTGATCCTAAATAAACAATACATTCCTACTGCAAAACTATACATGAGCCGTTAGTTGACCGACGGCAGTGAAACAGTGCCCACAGTGTGTGTCGCGTAATTTTATGTGTTTGTATAAATGTTTTATGTTTGTCTGTAATTTAAAATGTTTATGTATCGACGAACTCTTATTACGTGAAACACTCTGATGATGGAGCGTAAGCTTTGAAACGTGTTAATAAAAACAGAAGAAGTCACGTGGCGGAGCCATTTAAGGTAACTTATTGTTAATTAAACAACCGTGACTTGGTACTAAGCAAAATGACTCTTAAATCACAATTATTATCAGTGTTTCTGTAAAATTGACCAATGTTATAAGCAGATAGTTTTTTTTTAAATATTAATATATATAACCGTTAAGATACATTTGAATTAGTTTGGATTACTGACTCCATACAATGCAATCAATGTCATAACTATTAGGTTTACGGTAACTTTAACTCTAGTGGGTTTTGGCTACATGAAATATTAATAATACATGTAGAAAAATAATGAATTCAATAGCATAAATCCTACCTTACACAAAAACTAAGAAATACTTGTATATAAACCAATTAGTTTGAACGGGAAACTAATAATAATATATTATTAATTATAAGTGATTGTCTACTCACGTCAACGATCCTTGTCTGTTTTTCACTATCTAAAAAACAATTGTAATTTCGGACTTATTAATCCATCATCAGGTTATATATAAAAACACTACGAACACAAAATAACATACAAACAACACATATTCACTCCGTTTGGAGATCGTAAAAGTTCAATGCGCACTGTTGTATCGCGAACATTGACGTGCACGTCGTTTGGTAAATTTGCACTGACTGACGCAGGGGTAAACAGTATCGTAGGTACTCCCTCCCTGTCTCGTGATTATCGTATCGAATAATAAGTTTGATTTGAATGATTGTTGGTCATTCAATATATTTTTCGGGTTGGACTTTGAAGCTCTGTAAATTTCAAATTCTTCCAATGCGTTTAGAGTGTGTCCTTTTCTACATTTGTGGAGTATACTCAGGTTGGTGTTGATATCAGTGTAGGAATGGATATTATTAATAAGATGTTCTGCGTACGTGGATTTTATATTCCTTTAGGTTACTGGGTGGTAAATGTTCCTTGAACCTTATGTTAAAAGGACGTCCGGTTTGACCTATGTAGAAACTAGGGCAGTCGTTCCAAGTCAATTTGTAGACGCTAGTTGCGTTATATTTCTCAACATTAATTTCGGTTTTTGTTATAAATAACGATTCTAATTTGTTGGTTGTACGTCAAGTAACTGTTGTATTGTTCTTGTCCATTATATTTCTCAGGGTGTGATTGAATATGTTGCCGTACTCACATGATGCGTATTTTACCTTCTTTTTTACTATTATATTTGGCTCTGTAAGTGCTTTGTGTGTTTTTCTATTGTGTTTCGCTATTAATTGGTCTACAATAGTAGTTCTGTATTCGTTGGCCTGGGCGATGTGCTTAATTAGGTTTCTCTCTTTCTCATGGTTTTCGGAAGACATGGGGATGAATAAGAGCCTATGTACATAACAGTTGTAGGCGGCGAGTTTTTGTTCTTGGTGGGATGTATTATGTATAGTTTTATCAGTAATTGTTGGTTTTCTATAGATGTTGAAAGTTATTTCGTTGCTAATTCGAGATATGCTTAGGTCCACGTAATTCAAGTTATTGTTGTTTTCGATTTCCAAGGTGAAGGTTAGGTTCGGGTGTATATTGTTAATGAATTTGGTTAACAGGCATAATTGTCTCTCGCTACCACTGAACAAAATAATGGTGTCATCTACGTATCTTTTATAGAAAATTATATTGTTCTTGTAAGGATTGGAATCAGACAATAGGTAATTATTCTCTATATGGTTTAAATATATCTCAGATAGGATGATAGATAAGGGTGAGCAATAATATTAACACGATCGAATTCAGAAAGTATCAGACCACTATGATGTACTGAATGTAAAGCAAACAAACGAATTAGTTTAGACACTTTGGTATACAAATGAAACCTCACTAAGTTTTAGTCGATAACTTGGTTATTCTTTTACCTAGAAAATATCCACTTTACTTGTTTTTAAAATAAAATGTTGTGTTGTGTAACCTTTTTTTTTGTAAAATCAAATGTCTCATAGATTTTGTTGTTAACAATTTGAAATCGATGCAGTTTAAAAAGAAACAGAAAATCGGGGTTTACTTTCCCCTAGTTCAACTTTATACTATGCATCATACATAATGTCAACTATGCACAATTTACATTTCAAAAGATTACATTACAAAACACAATATGGATTACAATACAAACAACCAAGCATCTAAAGATTTATTGTTATTGCAAATTGTAACAATTTACATACAACACGACATAGACTTTGTTCAGTTTCTCTGTAAAATACTCTGTAATAAGTCAGAACACAATGATTAACAACAGCTGAAAGTTTCATCTGAATCATGTAAGTAATACTAAGTTAAATCGTTACAAAATACTTTAAATAAATAATGTACGTGTGTATTATTATTTAACATGATTTTATTATGAATCTCAAATAAAACAAAATACAACATGGAATAATTTTTGCTCTGTAACTCTGTTCTCAATAATCTCTGTTATTAGAGACACCAGTGACAGTGATTTACAAAATACGTTTTTACAAGTTATACATTTCAGCGTTAAATTATGTAATATCAACGCAATAAAAGCTAAGTGAGAAATACCGACCTAGGAAGGGCGACACGGAATTGCTGATTTACAAAAATATTTTCATTAAATTATTTTCAGAGAAAAGAATTTTGAAAAAGACATAAAACATTTTCGCATCGGAAGAAATTATTAAAATGTATAATATTGCACATTAATAACATTTGAACAGTATTAATGAGGATGTTTCTTAATGTATTTAAACTAAACTTGTCATTGGTTGAGAAATAAGTTAGTTGTTACAATTCCTTCGCTTTGTGAACTGGGATGGTAATCAGGTTGCTGTGTGAATCTGTCTTGAAACGTATTAATGGAATCACTTCTGGGACAGCTGTGGTTCTAATCAAATAAAGTCCTTGTCTCGAGTAATTTATAATTACCTTATACAACCGTTTTAGGTTGTAATTACGGTGTTTGAAACATGTCATGGGATGAGCTAGTTTTGTATATTAAGTCAAGTAGACAGAACCTAGTTAAATCATGAATGTGCAGACTTGACACTTTTAATGCAGTTAATTGTGTAAATGTTAACCAGAAGTTAATAACTCCTGGAGGTAATTTTAAATAATTAAATGAAAATCTGCATTTTATTGGTGCAGAACTACTTCTTGATTTATTATTGGGGCAGAGAGAATGTTAACCACCTTGTTCCCAGAGATAATTCATTGTAACATTTTATAAGAGAACTGATTGCCCAATATTTTTTAAATATAACAAAATGCGTTATGAATACTCCCATTGACGCCATAAAAATATCCATAAATATGTTTTATCTGTTTTAAAATGTTTTTTTTATTTATTCATAAAAATATATAACGTGTAAAAGTGAGAAGCTCTAAAAAAAAAAACGTTCAGCTGATATATGCCAATGAAGTCAAACCACAACGCCTATATAGTATAGCATTGATTTATAGGTTTCTAATTATTATTGTATTTCTATAATAAAATAGATGAAACAGTTTAAGAGAGGCCAAAATACAGAGCCCGTAGTATTTAAAGAAAAGCATAATTAAATTTATAAATTCGCACTTTTTATTTAAACAATTCTTTTCTACTAAATTAGAAATATTCTCGCTCAACTAACAACATAAACCTTAAAATACGATTTAAAAATATCAGCTCGATTGAAATTTTGAAAATTATATCTTTTATGTCACACAAAATTGTGTTCAGGTTTTTTATACATTTTGTAAAATCCTAGACCCAAACCTTTAATTACTGTAAAATAAACATATTTAATTCAAACTTGTACACAATGCACCGGGCGTTTCAATCATGATATTACGGAGACATTTACATTCGACTGTTAGTCCACTCATGTCAACGTTTCTGTGTCAAAATTTCTGTGTCACTCGTGTCAAAATTTATCCGTTCCACTCAGTACAGAAGATTACCAAGATGAACTTAACACCATCAAATAATATATAGCCTCGGCAAACGGTTACAACACAGTTATTGTTGACAATATTATAAAAAATCATAAAAACAGAAATCCACTTCGGAATAAAACTACTAAAAATAAATATATCCCAGCCAAATATGGTAGAGTACTCCCTAAAATATTGAATAATGTGTTTGGAAAAGTGAATGTCACATTAGCCTATAAAACAGAGAATAGTATTAAAAGAATATTGCAACCCAGAATAATGACACCTCTCGAAGATAAGACTGGCATCTACAGGATTAATTGTAATGATTGTGAACAATATTACATAGGACAAACGGGAAGACCTTTTATACAGCGATACAAGGAACACCTGCCAAAAAGGACACTCCACATAAAATCAAATTTTGCCCGTCACATAATGGACAATGACCACACGTATTCGAGTTTTGATAAACATTTTAAACCTTTAATTGTATGCAATAAAGGCACATACATGGACGCCGCTGAGGAATACGAAATATACAAGGCATTTAAATTAAAAGATGAACTATTAAATAACCAGCTGAACCTCAAATCCTATAGGCTTTATGATACTGCGATAAGCGTTGACAATAAGATTACTTGAATCAACAGTTCAGTAGTTGGTCAACCTTCCAACCGTGCGCACCGATTCCTCGCATCAATATATGTTTTTGTTAAATGACATGTGTGTTTGTATTTGTGAAATGTTTTTAATGTAATATATGACGACCTGATCTTCAGAGAAGCCAGACGATGGAACATAGATTCCGAAACGCGTTGCCATAATATATAAAGTAAGTCACACTTCAGAAATACGAAGGTAAATATAATAATTTTTATTCTTTTTACACATAAGCGTATAAACCAATTGTCGAAGCTTTACATAGATAATGGTGAAACAATGACTTTTGTTTACAAACCATTTCTCTTTCTATTTACTCGAACAAAACAATGATGTGCCTCAAATTGTTTTAGTTGGCTTTGAAAAGTGTTTCAGTTATTTCAACATTTACTGACTACCTTTGACTCAGTAAAACTGACTGTATGGTCATTGCTTATATGTCAGATAATTATTCAATTTGTACTTCTCTCTTAGCTACCCATTCAAGATCAGATTAATTTAAGTAGTGATATTTATGGGGCATGTTTGTATTTAATTATATATTGTAAAACTAATCGATTCTGAAAATCTGGTTTACGAATTAACGTAACACTTTGAAAGTTGACAGTATAATGTGTTACTGTTATATAACTGTAATATACCTCTTTTCTTTCATTGCTTTCGTCAATTTGCAACATACACTTATTTATAAGACAATTATTCTATAAAACACGTCTTAAGATAAATAGAAAAAAACAAATTTTAATGGTTGGAGTTACTGCCAAAGTGTAGAATACCAAACATGTTCACCTAATAGACTCCTTCAATTTTATATCTTACTCGAACTTAATAGCTATTTGATTTTAAATATGGCATAATTGTGCATAATGTCTAAAAAGATCTTATGCTAATAATAATATTGTCTAATAAAAACATACAATAAAGATTGATTGCTAAGTATAAGTATAAGCTAATATCAGTTGATTGCTATGTTCTGGTACTCCTTTTTTAACTACTTCGTACTATATACTAAAGGTTATGTAAAGACATTGTTTTCTTATGCTTGCTGTGGATAGTATTTTCTTAAATGTATACTAAATTATCAATTATAAATCATTTACATTATCTGTTTAGTATATTATGTCTTTGTATCAAGTTGAGCGGACAATAATAACAAAGTCCACCCCTTTTCCCCAATACCTGCATATAATTGCACTGCAAGAAAGGGATGCTTAGTTCATACTGAAATAATGTGTTATATAACACCTAATACGAATTTATCTGAACGATAACATTTATTAACCTAATTTTCATAAATTTTCTCTCTTAAGATAAATTAACGAATACCAATAATTTAAGGTTCAGTAATACAGAAACAACCTTTTCTGATTTTATTTCTCTGCTCTTTTGTTTTCGCAGCTTTATTGAGTTGACATAACGTAATTTAATTTTGTAGATCTTGAGAAAACGTATTTGATAAATTACTTTCACTAACGACTGAGAAAAGATAGATGCATTTGAACAGGACGTAGTAGATTATGCCATTGTGAATTTGCATTTATATTCAAACTGACAACTTAGAAATCACCCATTATATTATGTATTTAAATTAATTTGTTTTATCTTTTTAAATAAATATTCAAACTCTGATCTATTTATAGATTTAGATAAAACTTTAAATAATGGTATTGTAAAAATACTACGTAACAATTTACATCAAACAAATAACTCTGAAACGTACTTAAAAAGAGCATATTATAAAGGTTTATAGAGTTAGAATATCTTTAAAAATACAGTAGAGCGTCGAAAACTAATTGGGACCGAGAGGAGTTCGGATTATCAGTTTGTTCAGATTTTTTAAAACAACCAAGAAAATGCCATTTAGGCTAAAATATATGCCCTTTAAATACAATTAAAGTGGTTAAACAGTACAAGCAGTAATGTAGTTACAATACAGTATGTAAGACTACTTGCATATAATTTAGAACAACCTGCACGTACACAGTAGGGCCAACATGATTACACTTGTAACTCTAAATTACAGTACAGTACATAATTAAAAGTTTACTTGTACATTATAGTTAACACAAACGAAAAATAAAAAAAATACTGTATAGTACGCTACTGTATGTACGACACACTGTTATAATGATTACACAAAGAGAAATGAATGAACTTTCTGTAAGTTTACGCTGTTTGTTTACTGCTAGCGCTAAAGCAGCTTATTAGCGTGAGAGTGAACATACTGACAGCCAGAGCCAGTCTGTTGTGAGAGCAGGTACTATAAGTGTTTAAACAGAGATAATAATGTCAAACTGTGATTAAGATTATTGTGAAATTTGTAACGATGCAATAATTGGAAAAACGAAAACGAAATTTTTGCAGGGGCTGCCTCCGAACGTATTCGGATTTTTGACGTTTCGGATTATTGACGTTCGTATTATCGACGCTCTACTGAATACATTTTTGTTTTATCGTAAACAAATAAGAAGTAATAAATATTCTGGAAATGTTTGTGAAACGGTTTTTTTATTTAATATCGGGTCGATGTTACGAAGGAACCCATTGTTAGATAGCCACAAATCATTGCTCGATAGTTAGTTTTTGTGTTAAGTACCTGCTGCCTTTGTCAGTAAATCATGTACTAAAATAATAAAAAGGTACAATTATTAGAAAAAATTTAGTTCATTTCAGCAAAGAAACATTACTTTGCCGAAGGACAAGCAGATCTACCTTGTTTAAGCTGAGACGTCTCTCGCTCCAGTTAACGTAATCCTAATTGTGAACGTGATTCGACTATACATTTTCCGCCTGTAAGCCAACGTTGTATTGAGGCTAACTTGGAAAGGATTGGAGTTCGTATTAAACATCTCGATAGGTAAAGGTATTGTAGTATGTTCGAGGAAAACCGATTTAGTTGGGATCTTAATTGTGAACGTGGTTCGGCTGTTCAAAAGTTTAAATGTAGTCTACAATTAATTGTGTATAGAAAATAAGATTGCTCTTATGTACTATTTATATAAATCATTCGTCTGTATTTGAATGATGTACGTATACAAAACGTATTAATATCTTACACATGCAATATCCTTTAGAATTAAAAGTAAAGTATACTTAATTGATGTATTACTATACTGGAAGTGAAAAGCGGAAGTATACATATTTATCTTAGGTTTATTAGTAAAGCTCAACAAAAATATAAAATAAATAAATAATTAAAACAATTAATTACTAAGAAGCCAATTTTGTTACATCAAACACGACAGAATTGTAAAAGATTGTACTATGATTTAATTTATATCATCATAGTACAATCTTTTTTTCCTTGTCAAAAATAAATAAATGAAATTTGCGCAAGTGAAACATTTACAATGCAATTTTTACTTACAGTATTATTTAAACCAACACATTTATTTATTTCAAAATAACTAGATTAGATCAAAACAGTCTATGCTACTGTAATAGTAAAACCAAGGCTGGGTTTGGTTTGTCCAACATATGAAGTCGTCTCCTTGCCAACTAACAATAAACCGGTTTAAATTAGCCTCATGGGTAAAAGTTTGCCAATGTTATATTAATTTAAAAAAATCCACAAAAAGTGTAACAAAATTATAAAGTTAAACGTTGTGTGGTGCTAGTAAAAGGAGTCCACATTAGTATTAGTACATTAGTATTGGATGTATAACTCTTTATAGGCGGTATGGGATTTGTTTGTCCTGGTATTGCACACAATTAACGTCTTTGCACCCTGTATGCGGCTGACTGCACTAAATAACGTTCTCTCAGGCGCAAGATGCAACAATTTCGAACAAATGCGTACATTTGCTTATATTTGCATATCTGATTAATTAATATTCTCAAAATCATCCAATCGTAATAAAGGAAGGAAATGAATTAAACTTTACTTTCTGTATTTAAAACTTGTTCTTAAAACTTATATTTACATATAAGTAATCATAGTTTTAAAATATACAGATCGGGTTACAGCTGTTTCCACCCGTGAATTTGCATACAGTTGTACTGTTATTTCCCACTTCTTCAACGTCCAAGACCATCCTGAGAAGTATTTCTATCGAGATTATAAAGATACCATTGGATTCGTCGATATTTTATCTTTCTAATAGGGCCTTCCAATCAGATGTCACTACTTTACACGATTTATCACAAATATTTCTGTAAACCCTTGTGAATGGACAGTTTTCAACCAATGAAACAGGCACGTTTGTCAACCGAGAAAACGCCTACAATTCCATATTTTTTACAGATTTCTTTATACCATTTTGTATAAAAAGGTTTGATCTTTCTTACGGTGTATACGGTGTAAAGTAAACTAAATATAACCGGTTATTTGTTTATCTGGACAGAAGTGGAAAGTACATAATTATTAGAGCAGTCTGATGAGGTCGTCTAGCGAGTCCCGTTCCCACGTTATTCAAATGACCCTTCCTGGCCGCTCGCCGGCGAAGTTTCATTAGATTGATGTCATTTTGTTATTAAAATAAAGATAGTTCAAACACTTTGGTGAACTAAGAAAAGACAAGTATACAGTTCTTTTTTTTATTTATTCTCTACACTTTGTTATAATAATATTTCATTTTTGGGCAAAGCATATATTAGTAAATTACGTTTCAAACTAGGCCCAGTTTTGTTAGCAGTCTTGTATTTTGAACATAAACACTGGTGTTTTCAAAATAAGAAATTTGAAATTGATAAATGTTTTTATAAAGTTCTATTTAGAACTAAATTACAAAACTTGTTTACACTTATGAAACATATAACAAAAAATGTTTACTACTTGTTATGTAGGCCTACAGTTGAACTTTTACCTTTCGTAACTGAACATTTTTTGTTTCTTGAGCCAATAACTTTTACAATTTTACATCAATAAATTTTTTAATTGCATATATGAATTCTTTTAGCCTTTCTCTAAAAAAGAGGTACAGAACACTTTTGGATTGGGATAGAATTACTATTTTTGGCGAATTTGAAAAAAAAATGCTTGCAAAACACTAAAAACTGATTTTCCAATTTTCGCTATAACCATGCCATTTCTAGGGTGTCAGGCTTATGGAGACGAGAAGATGCAGTTGTGTGAAGCTTCTTAAATATTTAACTAACAAATGCAACTGCGGTATTTTTACATTTAATGTGAACTAATTATGCATCAACATATTTGCAAACAAATTTAAAGGTCCCTTTGTTTGTTTTAATTATATATCATTTAAGATTAAACAATATGAAATAATTGTCATCTTTAATGGTCTATACACATTGTAATGTCTTTGTAAATGTTTCTGAGGATACGAATGTGTCATACATTATTCTATCTAACACCTTTGCTTTATTTGCAACTGAAATTATGATACAGTATAGTTAACCTAATTTTGAAAGAGAATTTCTTTTTGTGCACTCATTATACTTAAACCACAAAAAATCTATTTTCTTCTAAAACTAAACATCGGTTACCTCAGCAAATAGTTTTTAGTTTGTATTAATTGAATGTAAATATGCGGTACTTTATATGTAGATTTTATAATAATGAACATTTTAAGAGTCACAGATCGTATTAACTTTGTCTTAATGCACAAAAGCTTCTAACCCATTGTCTGGGCTTTTCCTATTGTCTTCAATTAATTTTATCTTTTTTACTTACTCGATATAAACAATGAAGTGCTTCATGCAAATTGTCTTACTTGACTTTTTCATGTTAACTTAAATGTGTACTGAATAAATGCGACTTTGTAAAATTCAGGATTTAAACAAAAATGTATTTAGCCTATACAATAATTTATACAGCACCTATTTTATACATAACCAATAAATATTAGTTTAGTTTGAGTTCTGTTATTTGCAGAATATATTTAAAATAAATTTCATACTTTTATAATAGTAGGGACACCCACGGCTTCGCTTACAGATATCAATAAAAGAAAGAAAGGGGCTGCGGTTGTAGATTTATAGCGGCAGACATGGCAGACTACAATTACATATTAATTAGGGAGATTGTTATACAGATTAATTGTTCGATAGCATAATTTGTATACTTTTTTAGTTTCCCATACAGAACTCTCCCGTTTTTGAACAAGAAGCCATGTATTTTTATTTAAAGTTTTTCTGCCTCCATTTTGAAATTGTTTTGAATAAGGCTAACGTTTGAGAACCAAAAATGTTAAGCTTTATGATGCCATTGCTATTTAAAAGATACTTTGCACGAATAACGAAAGATGATTTACATGAAAGTGATGTTGTGCTAATTCTACATGTAAAATCTATTTTAAGAATGTTCCACTTTATTTCTCATTTATAATATATGTTGAATTCCACTGTTAAGTAATTGTTTTTGTGACTTTGAGCTGAGTAGACAATAAGAAAAAAGCTCATCCCTTTTTCTCCATGCCTGTAGATAATTGCTGTCAAGACTGTTCGCAAAAATGGGGAGGAGATGCTTAGGGTACTATGAATGAATGTATGCTACAATATTATATCTATTAAAAATGGCATTTTCAAATATTTTTCTCTAAAAAGTAAATATTAAATTTTATGATTCAGTAATTCTAGAGACATCTTGCGTGTTACGTTATTTCTCAATTTGGCATTCAGCTTTCGACTATTATTTGTACTAGCACTAAATACTTTCCCGTTGACATTTAAATCTTGTGAAACCGTGTTTCGTAAATTTTTATTGTTGGGGGATAAAATAACAGAGATTCTTCAGAACACCATGATAACAGTTTATTCCGTGTTTGTTCTGTTGTATCTGAGAATAAAGTCATTACCACGGGAAGTGCTTGAAAATCATTTATTCCGATGCATTTGGTTTTGTTTGAAATTAACTGTTTATTTAATTCAAATCAATTAAGATATCGTAGAAATAATACTTTATAACATATCTTAGAATTAAAACGATAATTATTGTGGTACGTACTAAAATGTAGTTTAGATTAAAGTCTACAAAGGCCAACTGGTAAATATTTAGTCACAAAATTTTTCAAAAATTTATAATTTCTTAGAGGTTGTTTAAAAATTATTCACATTTTTTCTCGTGTACAGGATTTTTAGAAACTTAGCTCTAGCCTAACCTCAAATTAATTTAACGGTAAACCTGCTGATATTGTTATTCATGATTTTTGTTTTACAATATTGAAAAGATACAGACGTAAAATCATTTACTCTGTCTCAGCAAAAAAAAAATAATCCTCTGTGCAAAGACGACAGATTTACTTAATTCAAGCGAAATATTTCGCTCCAGTTAAATTAATTTTAATTCTGAACGTGATTCAACTATATTAATATTTCACGCCTGTAATCCTATATAGTACCCAGGATAACGTTAAGTTTTTTCTGTTTGGATGAAACATCTTAATAGTTGAAGGTATAATAATATACGAGGAAAAGGCGTATTACATAATTTGGGTTTACTTGCTTCTCTAACCGCAATCTTAATTGTGAACGTGATTAGACTATGAATTTCCCTACTATAATTCAATGTAGTATTGAGGCTAAATGGGTTTAACATACGGCAGATTCCTCTAACCGTAATCTTGATTGTGAATGTAATCCAATTTAGTATCGAATTTAACTTGGAGTGTTTTTCTGTTTGCATTAAACATCTTAATAGGTATAGCAGGTATACAAATAAACGAAAAAAGGCGTTTTACATAATTTTTGTTTATTTTCTTATCTTTTAGTAGTACTAAAGACTACTAGTGTAGTACTATTAGTACTAGTGTAAACGTTATTAGACTATTTATTTCTCTAATATAATTCAATGTAGTATTGAGGCTAACTTGTTTCTCTTGCATTTTTAAACTTGTGTTTAAATATATAAATAAAAACAAAACACCATTTCTCATAAAAACGTTTAATACTTCAAACGGGTTTCGATGACCAGGTCATCATCTTCAGTGATGGTTACAAACTTATAACTAATTTGGTAACATAGTTCCTAACTATATATAGGCAGAGTCTTAGTAGAGGGGGATCGTCTAAACATGTAACCAATGTGACCAATGGGAAAACAGTAACTTAATGATTGTAATAGGGATAGTGACTAAAGGGAAAAAATTACATGAATATATAAAAAGATATACCAAAATAACATATATGTAAGTTAGAATCATACATAATACAGATACACTCATAAATTATATATGTGAACATGTAGGACATATAATTTAAATGCCGATAAGTGTAAATATTACATCAATCAAAATTTGTACATATAAACGACAAAGAATAAGTAGGTCCCAAGTCTAATATTACATAATAACCTACAATACTAGTATATATATATATATATACTAGTACATATATATATAGGTACCACTTAGCCGGGAAGAGCGGTCAGACCGATGGAAAGATGCTCGGTATAGCGGTCACGCTCAATTATGGCGGTCACCAACCTTGCCAACGGGATAAGATCGTACTAATGTGATAGAATTTACATAATTCTATAAGTGTATTGTGCTGCTCTCTAGGCTGTGACTGAAGCTGAACACTACACTCTACACTAAACAGCGTTCTAGCCTATCGCCTAACCTCTAACCTGTGATGAATTTAAGCTTGTTTGAACATCTTATACAGTAAGTATTGTATATCCATTTTTTAAATTAACAATATAAAAAAGTTATTTATTTTGAATTAACAATTTGAGTTATTTTACAGCGTATTATTAGGTTTTGATTGTGAAGGAAAACATGTCCCATAGGACATGTCTATTAGGGCTACTGTAGACTAACAATAAATCACCTTATTTATTTCTAAGGTTACTACATCCAAATGTACAATTGTATTTAAATCAGATTATTATCATTTCCTTTGTACAATATTTTAAGTTATTGTTTCTACAATAACCTTAGTTCTAGCCTCTTCTAAGCTTGTAGGCCTATGTAGGCTATGTCTGTCATGATTGGGAACTATGTAGTCCTACAATTAACTTTAGCTCAGGTATTCTTTTTAATCACATCCAATTATCAGTTCGAGGATAGTTTTTACAGGTGAAAATTTACTATTCGACCCTAGGCTAACCTATGGCAACAGAAATGCAAAAATAATTTTTTTTTTAAATAGCCTAAAGGTTCTAACCTGTGGTAATTAGTCACAGTATGTTTACCTGTATTCAAAATTTAACAGTAGAATGTAAAACAACGTCGTTGTCTGCAAAAATACAGCCTAGGATCGAATAGTAAATTTACGCCACATCGCAGATAACTTTTTGTAAGGAAAATTAAGGATTTGACCAACCAATATGGGCACAAATTTTACTATGTGACCATATGCCAACAGAAATGCTAGAATAAAAAAAAAATAGCCTGAAGTTCTAACTTATAGTTTTTAGTCACAGTATTTTTTACCTGTATTCAACATTTAACAGTAGAATGTAAAACAAGGTCGACATCTGCCAAATATCAAACGAGGGTCATGTAGTAAATTTAACGAACTGGAAACATACTGTTACATTTGGTAACTCTAAGTCACGTAGTTTATGGTTTCATTATCTTGTTTAATAGACTAGTAAATAGATGATACAGCATATAACTTATAAATCTACAAGTTTACTATTTATACTATTGCAAATTGAACAATTTCATATTTACAAAATATATACATTTACATTTTTAGTAATTAGACCTATTCTTTGTTTTTAAGGTTTCAAAAAAATGTTTGGAACAAATACAAGAAGTAGCCGTATTTTAAAATTGTGCCAGATCGAAGGAGATAAAAAAGGTTAGTTTACCAGATAATGTGTAAAAGCCAGATCCTACTTGGTAGTTTAAGCACTTTCTTAAAATGTGGTAAACTAACAAATCTAGTTGGAGATATCAAATTAATACTAGGCTAATTTAAGTAGGTAGCTTATCTGGAATTTTTTCTCATTTCTATGTTAGGCCTGGGCTGTGTATTTTACGTATAGACCTAAGGATATGTAGGATAGAAAATTATTTAGGCTTATACATTTTCTGGTTTTACATATTGATAAATAGTAACATTTCATAATGTTTTACCATGTATTTTTATCACTTTATTTTCTTCTTCGGATGTTACATCATTGCTCCTCACTGAATGCGTTTATAATTGTACACGTTAAGTAGGCCTAGCGCCTAGCCTATTTTGTAACTATTTAAACCTACATTAGTTAATACATTTTTAAGTAAATACAATACTAGCTTTTGGAAAAACCAAAGCATCTAGTAGGCCTAGAATTATTATCCTATACTAGGCCTACTAGGCTACTCCTTTCTGGTAACACTTTATTAAATAACTACAAACTTTCTCAAAAACTCCAGTAACTTTGACGCATGAGTATACTAATAAGGAACTCCTTTCTGTTAATTAATGTGTTTATCTCCAAATAATGTTAGCACTGCAATTTCCAAACCATTTTAACAGAATATCTTCTGCCATGTACTTTTTGTATCATTGACCTCCACTTGTGTTAAAAGAACATGAATTCAAAATGTAAGATTTTGCGAATATCTGACCTATCATAAGATCAACTGCTTTGCTTACCAACGTCCTCCGCAATTCCGCTCTGATAGCCTTGATCGGTGATGAAACTGATTAAAAACTCTATTTTATTGGCGTAATTGTTCCACCATGGTTTCATTAAGTTATTTTCAGGTAAGAGTTTATTGGTTAATAAATATACACCTTTGTTTTTGAACCGTGAAAGATCCTTAAATTTA